>CAWUFW010021111.1:0-130294 GCA_963921515.1 Calotriton arnoldi | reverse complement strand
GCAATGTGCACGCTCTGGGGTTGCTGTGAGCTCTGTGTAGTCGTAGGGAGACAGGACTTGTGTTCTGTTGGCTTGTTTGGAGGACACGGGCCCTCTTCCCACATGCTTCTCAGACAGTTCAAGGTCAGTGCTGTGTGACTCCTTCCAATTAACTTGCATGTGGCCGACATGGGGAGTGTTTTCTTCTTTCTTCCCCGTCCGTTGTGTGCTTCTGTGATATGCGCTATCTGCCCTGTGGTCGGTCTCCTCGGCATGCCTGTGTTGGTCTATTCTTGGACAATGGCTGTATTCACCGGCTTCTGTCGTAGGGCTGTGGTTTCGGAGTTGGAATGGAAGGTCATTCAGTGCTGTCTGCTCTCCCTTGTGTGGGCGGCAGGCTGCCTTTCCGCTCTGCGTTGGGCCTTGTGTGTGAATGTTATTCTTGGGCCACCTGTTGTCGGTCCCCGGGCTCTTTGGTGTTCCGTTTTATATGTCTTGTTCATATGTGCAGGGTGGTATGGGTGTTTCTGTGTGGTACTGGCGTTCCTCTTCCCGAAGGGGCCCTGCTTCTCCTAGTTGGTGTTGCCGCCGCTGTGTGCTACGCCATGTTTGTTACACTGGGGTGTGTCCTGCTGTTGCGTGTCTTCACTGATATGTGTGCGTCGGTTGTGTGGCGTTGGGTGTTGTCCGTGAATTGGGCGTTGAGGACATGTCTGTGGCCGGCCTGTCACGTGTCATGTGCGTTCGGGGTGGGGCTGATGTGTGTGCTGCTTGGTTGTGTCCCTGTGTCTGTGTGCGACGCATGCATGGCGCTGCGGTTGGCCTCTGCGTTGTGCGCATGTGTGGCGGCGTCATCGGCGCTTTGGGGCCGTGACGGGGTGGTTGGTTCCTAGTCCCAGGTGGTGTGTACACATGTGTTCTGCGATGTTACGATTTGGCCTGTGTGTCATATGTGGATGCGATGGTGGATGTGTAGTGTACACGCACTGGTGGGGGTTGTCCGCTTTTTCCGCCCTTGCACTGTGTGCGCTGTTTGCGTGCACTTGTTGTGTGTGTGCCTACCTGCGTCTCCGCGGTACGTTGCGTCCTTGGTGGTGCATCAGCAGGAGCATGGGGAGGGCCTGCAGTGCTGGATTCATGCTCGGGGGAGCCGCTTCTTCGTTGTCCGTGCTCGGCGTCCGTGTTAACGCTTCGGTTTGTCGTACGGTATCTCTTGGCCGTGGGAGCCGTTTGTTTGCGGCATCGTAATTTATGCGCCGGGCGGGACGTGTTTCGTCGGACGGTGTGTGTCAGTTGGGCTGCGCCGCTACATGTACGGGCGCACTTTGATGGCGGACGGTGTTGCTGGCTTGCCGGCGGTGTTTGGCCTACTTTTCGCATCGTAATTGGGCGGGCGTGTGGACTGCTGCGTGCCGGCGGTAACTGGTGGTTTTTGCATCCGCCAGCACGGCGGTTGTGCTTCCGCCCGCCATCGTAATGGGCCCCATAATTACTTATACATAAATATTTACTTTGAAACAATTAATAAACTATTATTTTTAATTTATGTTAAAAGTTTAAAATTATATAAAAATAAAAATATATATCAATGATGTAAAATATAAAAAAACTAAAATCTATAATAAATTAAAACATTGAACTATTAAAAAATATTTAAACTTAAATTTCACAATACAGTCAGTGCAAAAGTAGGGAAAGTGTTGGATAGCTGAGGGGTAAAAATAACTATTTCCACTCCAGTGAGTGCAACAGTACAGAAAGTGCTGGATAGCGAAGGGGTAAAAATTACTATTTCGACTCCAGTGAGTGCAACAATAGGGAAAGTGTTGGATAGCGGAGGGGTAAAAATTTCTATTCCCACTCCAGTGAGAGCAACAGTAGGGAAAGTGTTGGATAGCGGAGGGGCAAAAATTACGATTCCCACTACAGTGAGTGCAACAGTAGGGAAAGTGTTGGATAGCGGAGGGGTAAAATGTACTATTCCCACTCCAGTAAGTGCAACAGTAGGGAAAGTGTTGGATAGCTGAGGGGTAAAATTTTCTATTCCCACTCCGGTGACTGCAACAGTAGGTAAAGTGTTGGATAGCGGAGGGGTAAAAATTACTATTCCCACTCCAGTGAGTGCAACAATAGGGAAAGTGTTGGATAGCAGAGGGGTAAAAATTACAATTCCAACTCCAGTGAGTGCAACAGTAGGGAAAGTGTTGGATAGCGGAGGGGTACAATTTACTATTCCCACTCCAATGAGAGAAACAGTAGGGAAAGTGTTGGATAGCGGAGGGGTAAAAATTACTATTCCCACTCCAATGAGTGCAACAGTAGGGAAAGTGTTGGATAGCGGAGAGGCAAAAATTACTATTCACACTCCAACAGTTAAAAAATATAAAATATAAAAAATTGAGAAAAATTATAAAAATAAATAATATATATATATATTTTTTTAAATACATTAAATAGATAAAAGAAAACATATTATAATATTAATTACATATAACAAATACCTACAAATATTATATAAAATTAAATAATAAATAAATTAAACAAAAATAATTATTTTAAACTAGAAAATATTTACAAAAACATTAATTAATACATAAATGTATTTATTTTATTTCCTATCCTATAACACCACACCAATAACAACACACTTCAACATTTTAAATTACATTTACTTCCATAATTAACATAATTAATAATCAATTAAAAAAATATTATAAAAAACCGAATAAACATTAATTAACAACACACACTTTAACACTATAATGTCCACAACACACACCTAAATT
Organism: Calotriton arnoldi; assembly: GCA_963921515.1. Classification (NCBI taxonomy): domain Eukaryota; kingdom Metazoa; phylum Chordata; class Amphibia; order Caudata; family Salamandridae; genus Calotriton; species Calotriton arnoldi. The sequence continues at coordinate 127,529 of CAWUFW010021111.1, read as the reverse complement.
AAACTATAAAATAATAAAACACAATTAAAACTTATTTTTAAATTAAAAACTATTACTATTTAAAGTAATTGAAATGTATTTAATACCCACCCTTTTCCCCTTTAAAAGTAAAAACAACACACACAAAAATAAACAATTCCTCAAAATAAATATCAAATAATTAACATTAATTAACAACTATATATTAATTAATTAAACACAAATTACTTCCCATCCATTACCCCTATAATCACCACAACACACACCACAACACACACCTAAAATTAATTACACAATTGCCATAGTAATTTTTTAATTAATGTAATTAATATCAATTAACAAATAATTATTAATGAAAAATAAATAAACTACTTAACACCCTTTACCTCTATAAACCCCAAAACACACACTTAAAATTAATTACACAATTACCATAATTAATTACCAATTAATTAATTATAATTAATTAACAACCAATTATAAATTCATCAATTAAAAATAAATTACTTCCCACCCTTTACACCTGTAAACACCAAAACCCATACCTAAAATTAATTACACAATTACCATAATTAATTACAAATTAAATAATTATTAATTAACAACAAATTAATTAATAATACATTACTTTACACATTTAACACTATAACATCTCAATTAATCAAATATTAATAAATAAAAAATAATCAATTAATTTAATATAATTACATTTCTTCCCACCCTATTCCCCTATAAACCCACAACCAGCTACGGAACTAAAAACGCAAAATTCAAATAAAAAAAATGAATAACTACTAAAAATGTACACATATATTAAAAATAGAAACAATTCTTATACAAAAAACATACATCACATACATTTAAAACATATACTAAAATAGATAACACCAATTATAAAATCGATATTTTTAACAACTATATTTTTGCAAACGATATTAAACACTTCGATATTTTAAAAATTGATATTACTTGCCTTAAGTCAATATTCTTGACCACGATATTCTTGCTGTCGATATTTCTGAACCACGATATTTCTGACTCAATATTTGTGCTACTCGATATTTTAAACTCGATATTCTGTCTGCACACCATGTTGAAAAACTCAATTTAATAAATATAGAACTAAATCATGATGTGGAAGTGCACTCGCATTTACAGATAGCACATTTTCCATTTAAATGCCCACAAATTTCCCACTAACATGCAGTTTTCCTGATGAAATTATATAGTGTATAAATAATGTTTTGAAATTGGGTTTCAGCAAAAATATTTATCATTTGCACATCACCAAGTGAAGTGTTCTGATTTGTTTTCATCCTATAAAATTCTTTTTTTACCACACAGAATTACAAAAATTTGTTTTTATTACTACTAAAAAATATTCTGAAACGTTTGTTCAGTTCACTTATTAGCTATTTAAATGTGGTGTTAGAAAAAAAAGGCTGACATCTTACAACCTTTCATTTCACATGCTTTGCACAGCACGGTTGTCAGGCAGTTCACTTTACAAAATACTCTGGCTTCACAATCAGAGAAAGAAAAGTAAATGTAAGAAGACAAACTGACTTTGACTTCTGTCTCTGAATGCAGATCAAATGTGACAAGATAAAAACAAGATTTAAAGGCATCTTTATTGCTCATTCACTTTGTGAGTGAACAGAACACCTACTATGTCAGCTCACATATGTGTGTTTTTTTTACTTAATGTTTGGTGTTCGTGAATGTATGAATGTTTGGGAATGAGTGTTGTGAATGGATGTGTTTGTGCGCGAGCATGTGAATGAATGGCTGTGAGTGTGTATGTGTATGTGTGCATGTGAGTGTCCTGTCTTCCCCCTCCCTCCTTAACTTACTGCCCACCACTGTCTTCTAGAGCTTGCTCTTTCTCTAATTTAGCCAGGGCTTGCTCCCTGTCAATCTTGACAAGCTCTAGTTTGAGTTTCCTCTCCTCCCTCTTGTCCGCCAGCTCCTCTGGGGACAGGTTCTTTGTGGACACACTGCTGCTTGGTCAAGAGTGGACTTCCAGTCCTGGGAGAAAATTGCTCCCTCCTCTGTAGGCTATATGACAAGACCCTCTGTCAGGTCCCACTCTAATCTGTTCTCAGACACAGATCCCTCCTTCTCATCCACTTCTCCTTCTGGGTGGGAGGCTGCCCATGCTCTTAAGTCTTCCTGAAGCTCTGCCTTCGTGGCATTTCAGTACAGAACATCCTTCCTTCCTGTCAGAACCCCTTGAGTTGGGCCAATGTGTATACCTTCAGGTTGGCCAGCTCGAATTCCATATTGCCAGGCAGGACCACAGACATTGCAGAGAAAATGGGACTTGGGCAAAAGGAGTTTGGAAAAATCAAAAAGATGTCAGATCAGGGACAATTGAAAAAGGCTTGAATTGTTCTAAGTATAGAGTTGCAGTGAATGATGAGTTACTATATAGTATTGCACAAACACAAGTCCTATCCTCACTGCTGATCAGCAATGTTAGAAATAGGATTCCTGGTTGGCTGAGGTATGCACCCAGGCCAGGTAGGAACCACCACTCTAGTCAGGGTAAGCTAGATACACACTAGAAGATAACCTGTGCTCACCCTCGGGCAGCATGGCACAGAGCAGTTAGGCTTATCTAAAGGGGCAATGTGTAAAGTATTTGCACAACACAGTAACACAATGACCTCTAGAAATACTTTTATTTGATTTGTTAAAATCGTAAAAGGGTGGAACATACCACCATGTGTTAAACAACAACATATAGAGTAAAACATGCACCCGTGTGCTCGGCAGCATTGCACAAATGTACATGATGAGTAAAAACAAGGAGAGCGCTTTTAAATGTGCAAGATGAATAAAAACAGGAGTAGCACTTTATAAGGCGATGGCCCTCTCATTAGATGATTGGGGCCAGCAAATGACTGTTATAACAAGGATGCAGCACGCGTTAGGACTTGTGTTTGATTAAATGTGTCTGTCCCCCTTGTCTCAAATAAAGTGCTTGCAGTGTCTTAGAATAAAAGGGAAGAGGGAAGAGAGTAGGTTGTAAAGTGCATCAAGGAAGATCTGGATCCAGCTGCAAAGTGTCAATATGTCCAAGTTCCTGTTTTGCTGCTGCCTTTTTTCCGAGCTCTTGAGCTGCAAATGTCAGGAATTTTATCGTTTTGCAGGAAAGTTGGATCAAAGACCCACTGAGGCATTTTATCACGGCCGCCCTGCAGGTCCTGACTTGCGTTTCTCTTAGGGTTGGCCTCAGGAGGATCTTCCTTAAATTGTGTAAGGCCGGGCAAATACATAAAAGGTGTAATAGCGACTCTTCACCCTTGTCACAGAGGCGACAATCCAGAGATGGCCAAGTCCGTAACCATTTTGGAGTAAGGTATTTGATCGGAAACCCCCCCAATCTCAATAAGCTTAGTTTCCTCTTATAGTGATCCCTGAAGCATTCTTGTAAATAGGATTGTTGTTTCAGTTGTTTATACGTTAGCATCACAATCCAGGCATGACTTTTGCCAGCCACTAATGCTTTGTCTATTTGCAACGATGCTTGTTTGATGGCTTTGTTAGTCATTTGTTTAAAAGCAAGGTATGACATTGGTGAATGCCAAGCTTCTTCCAGGTTTAGCGATAGAAGCGCTTGCCTAAGAGTCTTACATGTGGAATTGGTCTGCCTAGCCTGTTTTTCGACCTCTTCCCAACAGTGATGGGCTAGCGTGTTGTCTTCAGCGGCCCTCATTCGCCAGTAATATTTGGCCAGGGCCCCTTGTCTGGCCTGTATCTGGTCTGTTAATCCGTATTCCAGGCGTATTTGCACTTGGGAAATATGGCGCGGAATTAAGAACAGTTTTTTTAACAATCTTGATTGGGCGAGATTTAGCGTTTTAGAGTCCTTAGTGTGCATCATTTCCGAGCCATATGTGATAGAGGGCAGAAATTTTGCCGTTACAACCTTTAGTAAGTGACTGGTTGAGCTTCCACTTAGTTTTTTTGTATAGTTTTGAAAGCGAATTGCAGTTGTTTTGATTTAGTTTCCCCGAGGTCTAAATGATGTTTATAGTTTAATTGGCGATCTAGTAGGACGCCCAAGTATTTATATTCATCCACCTGTTTTAGAGTACAAGAATTTATTCTCCAAACAAATTTTGATTGTTTTTTACGAGTGCTGGAGAAGCATAGGACATTAGATTTTTTGAGGTTTATTGTTAAATGTGCGTTAGAGATGTACAGCGCAAGTTGTGAAATCAGCCGTTGTAAGCCAAGTGGAGTTTGAGAGAGAAGCACGATATCGTCCGCATATTGCAGGCTCGCTATAGTTGTTTTTCCCAATTTCGGTGGGTCATCCTGTATTGTGCGTAGATTGCTCTCTAGGTCGGCAGTAAAGATGTTGAATAAACTAGGAGCCAGCACACATCCTTGCTTTAGCCCATTTATTGTTGGAAATTTCTTTGTTAGGCGCCGACCGTCCCCTTTTTTTATTTGGACCCAGGTATGCGAATATAAGTTGATGATTGCTCCCAATAGGTTAGGGGGAGCACCCCAAGCTTTCATTTTGGCCCATAGTTTGGCTCTTGGCAGTTTATCAAAAGCTGCTTTGAGGTCTAGGAAGCATGTATATAGGATGTTAGAGTTGTCAATTGCTTTCTTAGCTAGAAGAGTTAGTGCTGATAAGTTTGTTAGGGTGCCCATGCTGGCCCGGAATCCTGTTTGTGTCTTTGGGATCAGGTTTTTGCTTCTGACCCAGGTCTCCAGGTCTGCCAGTAGGTTGGATGCGTAGATCTTGGCCTCCACGTCTATTAGGGCTATTAACCTATAGTTGTTTGGGTCTGAGCGTGTCCCTGATTTGTGAATCGGTTGAAGGATGCTGCCCCTCCAGGAGTCAGGAATATTCCCGGTCCTTAAGCTGTTGCAAAACAAGGGGGATAAGAAGCTGGACCAAAACGTAGGATCTTGCCTAAATAAAGCGTTCGGTAGGCCATTTGGTCCGGGAGCACCGTCCGCTCTCAAGTGGTTTATTGTCCTCAGAACCTGCTTTGGAGTTATCTGGTCTGGTTTCTTCTCTTTGCTCCAGAATAGCTAGCTTACTGCTTTTTTTTTATAGATTTCTCTATTTGTAATTTGTGGTTTGATTTGGAATGGCTTTATTGGGTCCGCGGCTGAGGCTTCCACTGATACCAGACTGAGGGTGTGAGGTGAACCTTTTTGCTCGCTGGGTCTCCCGGCTTCTGGTGTTGTTCTCGAACTGAGAGTCGGTTTGAGCTCTGTTGAAATGTCAGTTATGCTATCTGTGCGCATGTCCAGTGCGATATTGTATGTTGCCTCGATGTGGGCGCTCCAAGCTTGATCTGTCATGTCCGAGTTGAACTGCCGATGTTTGCCGTTAAGCATGAGATTTATTTTTGCCCAAAACTGTTTAGAATTTCGCAGCTTACTGGCATGGAGTATGATGGTCTCGAGGTTTTCCTTATATTTTTGCTTGGCCGCCTTGGTTTCGCATTTTAACTCCTTTTTTTAATTTTCTATTGTTATGAGAGTTTGTTGTGACAGTTGGGGGTCCTTTGTTCGAAACGACCTTAGGTGGGTATTCAACCGCGTTTTTATTGCCCGCATTTTTGGCGTATACCACTTCCCTCCTCCGTTTCTTGTTGTTTTGTGTCCTCTGTACTTGTTTTGGTATCTTTTGTTGATGTTGACTACGAAGGACTCCCAAGCCTTTACTGTGTCTTGAGCTTCTACTGGCAGTGATAGCAATGAGCGGCATGTCTCCATTAGATTGGTGATGTTATTTTCGTTCCAGTTTAATCGTTGTAAGTTGAAGAGTTGCGTGTTCAATGTTAGAGGATTCGCCTGCTCCGACCCTTTTGGGGTAATAGATAATGTGAAGATCTGGGGGTAATGGTCACTTTCAACCCTTTCCACGATATGGAAATCTTTTATGTGAGGAAATAAATCAGGGTCTGCTAACGTAAAGTCTATTGTTGAGCCTGTATTCCTAGTGACCCTCGTTAAGGCTGCTGGTCTGTCCAAGGGGCCCCTGCCATTTAACGTGTGCAGAAAGAGGTCTTCCAATTTTGCTGCACATTTCTTCCCCATGGCATCTTGTCTGCTTCGATTGCCATGTCTTGGCTGTATAAAGCTCGCAAATTTTCCCTCCTGTCCTTGGATTAGGTTCATATTAAAGTCACCTGTTATTATCATGTTGTCACTTGGGTAGGTGCTTTACAGCATTGTAATTGCTGCTATTAATTGCTTAATTCTTTGCCCCTTATGTTTTCCTGCTGGGTGCATATATAGATTCAGAATTAATAAGCCCATGGAAAGTGAGATATCGACTTTGATGCATTGCATCCATGTGGAGTCTAAGTCAATGCAAACATCTCTCCAAAGGAAGTCAGTGGATATAAAGGTCGATAGCCCTCCTTTTGCCCTGCCATGCTGTGCCTCCTTTTGTGCTGGGATGAAGTGTTCTTTATAACCCACGAGTGGCGAGTTTTTTGTCTGCCAGGTTTCCTGAAAGAGAAGTATGTTGTGTTGTGTAATGAACTCTAAGAAATCGTCTTCTTCTAACTTTGAGCTTAGCCCGTTGACATTCCAAGAACAGATCTTAAAACCCTGCTCTTTTCCTGATGTTTGTCTTGGATTAATTCATTCTACACCCCTCTGTTTTAAAGCCAAGGGCGCTTGTGGGTGCCCCTCAAGTGTGACTTCTTCATGTTGGGCAATTGTGATTGTAATTTGCCTAGATAGGAGGCCTTCTTCTGCCATGGTGCTCCTTTGGTCTGGACCTTTCGCGCCATTTAGGAGGCTCCGTTTCAGACTTTGTTTCTGGAGCGGACTGGGGTATCGCGCGGGCTCCACCTTTTTTAACTATATGCCCCAGTTGGAGAATTCCTCCCTATGCTGCAGAATTTGTTCTGTAAAGCTATGTTCGGTCCATGTTATAATCATGGAGTCTGGGCCTGTTTGGTGAGGGTTCGGTTTGAATTCAATTGATTCCATATTGCCTGTTTTTATATGACGCAGAGATGGTAATTCTTCTAAGAGTTTTAAAATAGACCCTCTATTTAAAATGTCGTGTGGCCCCCTCGAGCTGTATTGCGGGATTAGTTCGACTTTTTTGCTTGGGATGCAGTAACACAATGAATACACCACACAAAGACTCCACACAGGTTTAGGAAAATAGATTATTATATTCTGAACAAAACAAGACCGAAACGACAAACATCCAATGTATAGAAGTTGAGATATTGAACTTTAAAGGAATAAATGCAGTAAATCGCTTGTAAGCAAGTAGCGCTACAAAGATTACTTTAGGTCGCGCTGGACTGAGGCAAAGTCAAAGTTCAGGCTGACCGCGAAGGAGCGTCGGCCGGCTACAGTACCCAAGCAGGCCACAGTGAACAAAGTACCTTTCCTGATTGCAAACAGCGAGATGCATCAATCTTCTCCACACAGTAGAGGTGATTCGTCAGTTCAGAAGATGGGTCCCGGAGTGGCATCGAGCGATGTGCCGGATTCCACCAGGCAGTTGAGGGGATGAGTCGATCTCACCAAGCTGCAGTGGCGGCGATACGCTGTCCGATGCTTTGCTCTCTGTAGGCAAAGCACTGGTTCTGATGTGCCTGCAACCGGATCGATGTGCCGGTTCTGCTATACGCAGACAGGAGATGTGTCGAAATCCATGCTGCAAGTATCTGGGCCACTTCAAGTGAGCCAGGGTCAGGAGCAAAGGTAGAGACTTTGATATCCCTGAGTCTCAAGCAACAGAATGCAAGCCAACAAGCCCTTGGAGATCACTTGGAGCGAAGGCAGAGTCCAGCTCTCCTTCAGCAGATTCAGAGAGCAGCAGGTAGCAGGGCAACAAACAGAAAAGCAGGAGTTCCAGATTAGCAGTCCAGTTGAGTCCTTTCAGCATCACAGCAGTTCTTCTTGCAGAGCTCCAGTTACAAGTCCAGTAGGGTTTGATTTTAAGGGGTCAGAGCCCAAGTACTTATACCCAAAAGTGACTTTGATGTGGGGGGTGACTTCAAAGCAGCTCTCTGAAGTGCACAGGTATCCCTTTCAACCCAGTCCTGTCTACCAGGCTATCTGTGGGGGGTGACCAGTCATTTGTGTGGGGACAGGACACTGCCTATTCAAGTGAAGTGTTAGCCTCTCCCTCCCATCCTGTCCTCTCAAGGCCATCAGAATGCAGATGTATGTAGATGGGCACTCAGACACACCTATCCATTCTGTGTTATGGCTGTCTAGAGGGAATGCACAAAGTGTAGGTGTCACCCACCCTAGATGTGTATTGGAGACAGGCTGCCAGGCACACAGAGTAGTAAGTACAGAGAAATGTCCACATTCTTTAAAGTGGCACTTTGAGAACAGTATTGTTAAATTCAACTTCAACAGTAAGTAGGATTTATCATTACCATTTCAAACATATGAAACATGGAAAGGTTACTCCTGTCTGATCAGGAATTACAGCTTAAAAGTGTATTACGGAATTCCCAATACTAGCCTATGAGAAGAGTAGGCCTCACATTAGTGAAAAACGAAATAGGATGTTTGTCACTACCAGGACTTGTAAAACATAAAGGTACATGTCCTACCTTTTAATTACATAGCACCCTGCCCTTAGGGTTACTTAGGGCCTACTCTAGGGGTGACTTAACTGTAATAAAAGGGGAGTTTGTGGCTTGGCAAGTAGTTTTAAATACCAAGTCAAAGTGGCAGTAAACTGTACACATAAGCACTGCAGTGGTAGGCCTGAGACAGGTTTGAAAGGCTACTTATGTGGGTGGCCCACTTAGTTCTGCAGGCCCACTAGTAGAAAGTGGAGTACAGGCCCTGGGTATATGGTATACCACTTTACAAGGGACTTACTAGTACATCAAATATTCCAATCAGGTATACACCAGTGTCATCAGATTTAGGGGAGAAGCACATGTACTTTAGCACTGGTTAGCAGTGGCAAAGTGCTCAGAGTCCTAAATCGAACAAAAAGAATCAGCAAAATGTGGAGGCAAAATGCTAAAATGTGGGGAAAGACCATCCTAAGGATGACAGGTCTATCAGGGAGGTTACATTGATTAAGGTGATTGCGTGCTGGTCGATATTTCACTTGCAAATGTGAAAATCATTTGTATAAAGAATTGGAAGGTGTGAAATCCTTAAGATTCCGATTGTTGAATGCCTTTGATTTCTTAAGCGGAGCAGAGAAAGATTGTTTATTTGAAAGTTTTTAAAGTTGTAGAATTTAGTACAAAAAAAATTGTAAAGGAGTGCGAACTTCTGCGAGGAGTGAGATCGTAGGTCATAGAGTGTCGCGCTGGGATTGGTTGGTTGGTGTACTGTTGCACTGGGATTGGTTGGTGACGACACAAAGTGCCCCGCTGTAATAGGTCAATTGTTGTGTGAATACTGCATTGAGATTGTTAACAAGTCTTCAAAGATATAAATTGTGACAGGATTGCAGAAGGATATTTGTATTGCTGGATTTTATTGGACCTTTTATGGCTTTGGCCGAAATAAAGATATTTGATGATGATTTGACATTTACGGAACAGAATCAAAACATTGAACTTGTATTGCATATTTGAACTGATAAATTGTTAGATTCAGTGGAAATCATGAAATGTTTTAAAGAATTTAAGAGCTTTGTGAGAGGTGATGTTACAATTCCGATATGGGAAGGTGAAGAGGGCACCTCCTGAGGGTACACCTGCACATTATATGATGACAAAATTGGGATTACATACATGTTTGTGGCTTCATCAATGGTGCAAGATTACTGAAAAAATGGGTCCCTTGAGTTTTCCTAGATATGGTACTTTTGAGCTTAGAATTATTGATAAATTGAAGGAGAAGCAATACGAAATGAAGCCACCACTTAGACCCACACAATATGAAGCATTAAGCATGTGGGAAAATGTAGCATGTGACAAAGAAAGCAAGAAATGCCAGAAAAGGACTAGGAGAGCAGTGCGTTATTATGCAGATGCTCGATGGGATGAAGCTCAACAAAGATGGAGAAAAGCTGTAGTCGAGGGAACTAGACTATATGCAGCTCTCACCACTAAGACACCGGAGAAATCGAAAAAGAATAAGAGACAGAAAAAAGAAAATGAAAAAGATAAGAAGGATGAGACAGATAGTGATTCAGGTGATGAAATATTTGGAAGAGATGTTAGGCACACATCCACCATCTTATGTTACCCCCACCATTAGCACAGATAAGAGTGCAACTACAAGTCCTACAGTGGCTACTGCCCCTGTTGAACTGAGTATAATTTAGATTGAGAGACCTTTTCAGACATTACAGATTGCCCCACCACCTGTTGCCCAGACTCCAACTGTGATTACACCTGGTGATACTGCTTCAATTAAGACTGTTTTGATACAATTACCACAAATTGCAACAGTACAGACAGTGCCCAGACCAATTGCGACTGCCCCGATAACTATTGTTCCAACACCAGTAGCTCAAGGATCTGTAGAAGGAATAGTTGCATCAGGGTTTATACTGACATCTCACAATTGTCAGATTGTTGCTTGGAAATCATGCCAAACGATTCAGTCTTTGACAGAAGGGGATAGGAATATGTTTACAACCCAGATAATCCAGGCAGAGGCAAATTTATCTGAAGATGGAATTTTCCCACAATGGTTTGAGGAAGCAACAGGACTTAGAAAGCAGAAAATGCAGAATGACAAATTGCCCCAGAATCTGAAAAGGAGAGACCACTGAATGCTTCAAAACTAAAGATGGAATTAGAGAAAATTATTAGGGGATGTTTAGAACTTGAACATTTGAACCAGTATCAAAAGAAAGAATCAATTTACCTGAGTAAGGAAGTTACAAGACCTGCAGTGATCACACATGATAAATTGACTGATTTGGCCAAAAGTATGATGTTGACCTTTCAAAAAGGTTTCCCTCTTTGCAGAGAAGTTATAGTGTTCAATTAGATGATGGAGCAATTTAGACAATGTGTTCTTTAGGCATGCGTTTACACATAACTGAACTAGTAAAATGCATCCGTAAATGGCACGATTTAACAAGAAACATGAAAAGAAAAATAAACAATCAGAATTAGATGGAAAATAAAAAGCCCTCGACAGGTTCATAAGTTGAGGAAGAAGTTTCAGCTAATCAATTAAGATAGATAGCGTGTGGAGTATATGTCCAAGTACCATGGAGCAGAGGTGATCTTGCAGCATTCACAAACAATTTTCCAAAGTTGAGAGACAAGCCTGTGCAGTGGTACAAACAGGTTGACAGATTTGTCAAAATTTCAAAAGTGCTGTGGATTGATTTGAATGCTTTCTTTGGCATTGTGGGCTGAATGTAAGGTTGTTGTGTAATGGCCATGTGAAAAGCCAATAAAAGAGGTTCGCATGAATGCACCATCTCCTGTAGTCATGGAGAAATATGAATAAGTGATTACTTTCCTGAAAGGCAAGGTGTCGCCGAAAGATATTGAATGGGTAAAGATTAAAAGGGCTTCACAAGAACCCAAAGAGTCTGTGTATGATTACAAAGAGCAATTGTTACAGGTGTTTCAACAACACCGTGGGCGAGAGTATCTCGAACCCAGTGATATGGGATTCTTTGTATCTCAGTTTTTTATTGGGTTAAGACCAGATATTAGTACACACATCCAACAGAGCGTAATTTGCTGGCAGACTGAATCATTAGATGAAATTAAGAAACATTCCAAATACTGTAGTGATGAGCATGAAATGAAGCTGAGCAAACATAATGAACAATTCATGTTGGCCCACACAAAGTTTGGTCTGGAAGGGCTTCATAAACAGTCCTTTGTAGGAAATCAAGGTGGTATGCAAGGTGTTGGTACACAATCAGGTAGAGATGGTTGAGGTAGAGGTGTTCCAGTTTACTGAATTCTGGCATGGATGTTGCAACTCTGAAGAGTTTGACTCTTTGCCACAATTGTAACAAGATCGGGCATTGGAAGAGGGAGTTAGACTTAATTCTGACAGAGCAAATGGAAATGTCCAAACGCAGTCAGGAAATCAAATGCATAATGTGCCTTTTCAGCAGATGCAACTGCTAATGCAAAAACAAGTCCCAGTGATGCAAGCTCCACCAGCCCAGATGGTTCCACATAATATGGGAAACACCCAATTTAATTTAAACCAGTTACCAAAAGCAAATCTGAACCTGTTTCAGGCCCAAAATCAGAACCCGTTCCAGCTGTTTCCTGTATTTGATAATGATGGTTTTGGCTCCGACAATTACCAATGATGGTGCCTGAGGGGGGAGGAGGATTACGTGCTTGGCGCAGTCTTAGAGGTAGATCAGGTTGATCCATTTGTAGAAGGAGAAGTCAATGGGTACCAAGTGTCATTCCTTATCAACACAGTAGCTACCTGTTCCACTGTTAGAACGACATAAGTCCCAGACGTACCCCTCTCGGCAAAGAAGATCCAAGTTGTAGGTGTCTCAAATAAACTGACACAAACATTCTCAGAGGAAGATCCTGGGAAAATAGGTTAATTTGAGGAAAAACACCAATTCTTAATATGTGATTCAAGTCCCATAAACCTGCTGTTAGGGAGGCATTTGTGGTCTGCACAACGGACTATGTAGAATTCCAGACCCATGTGGAGGATGTTGAATTTAAACTGGCTTGACAAGATTCAGTTGTAGGATTGTTCCCAGTGAGAACAATTGAGGAGTCACCTTCTAATTTAAAAGAAACAGTGCGTCCAGAAGTATGGGACTTCACAGGGAAAGATATCGGACTAATCAAAGGTGTAGGACCAATCTGAGTCACATTGAAACAAAATGCAGTGTATCAAAAAACACACCATATGAATTGACGCCAGAAACTGTTTCAGAATTAACACCCCTAATTGAAGACAAGCTGAGCAAAGGGATTGTGGGGAAATTGGTTGGTAGGCCATGCAACTCTCTGATCATGGATTTACAGAAGCCCAATGGTAGATATCGGATTGTGCAGAATCTACGAAAAGCTAATATTATTGTTATTCCATGTTGCCTCGTGGTACCGAATCCAGCCGCCAAACATTTCAAGATTCCGTGCATTTGCAGAATGGTTCACAGTTACCGATCTTTGTCACGCTTTCTTCTCAGTGGCATTGCATGAAGATAGTCAGTATCTTTTCTCCTTTATCTTTCAGCAGAGAATTTTGAAATGGTGCTAAGTTCCACAAGGGTATACAGAGAGTCCTTCTATCTTTGACCAGACCTTGAAAAAGAATCTGGAGTCATTACAGATGCCCTACAGTTCAGTTCTCGTACAAAATATAGATGGCCTACTTGTGGCATCAGAAACACAAGAAGCTTGCAGGATTCAATTGCACTTCTAAGTCACCTGACTGAGAATGGACATAAAGGGTCACCAGAAAAATTGCACTACTGTCAAAAAGAAGTTCAGTATCTGGGACACAACATTGAGAAAGGAGCAGGAAAAGTGTCATCAGAAAGGGTGGAAGAAATTCTGCAGATTAATCTTTCCCCAACACACAGAGAAGTTGGGATGTTGTTGGGAATGGTTGATTAATGTAGACAGAGGATACCTAACTTTTCCCTGGACCCTAAGCCTTTACTGTGGCTGACACACAAAGATATGCCTAATCTGCTTCCATGGGACAACGATTGCTTGAAAGCTTTCTTAGAGCTGAGAAAAAGTCTCTGTCGAGCCCCGGCAGAGCCCTAAAAAACAAAAAAAAAACGAAGTTGCACGGTATTGTGCACTAGTTGTCTGCACATTTAACGGAGCCTTCACATGTGAATCTGAGGAGGACACTGTCTTTTCTATGTTGATGTCAGTAGCTGACACATGGGAAGAGTTAAAAGGAGTACAAGAAAATGTTTCAGAAACAGCACAACAAGGTGGGATCAGAGTAGGTTGTGAGAAAAATGAAAATGACATATGGATGTCAGCTGATGAAAGACCAGTGTCACCTGACAGTTTGTTGTTCCCAATGACACAACATTTTAATGGACATACACATTTAGAGAGAGATGCAATGTTAAGGCTCTTTAGAGAGAACTGGTTTAACCCCAGATTTAGGATGCCTGCAGAAGAATTGTGCCATTGCTGTGTGACATGTCAACAAATAAATGTGGGGAAGAGAACACCCATCACACTGAGTCACAGAGGGAGATCAGGTGGTCCCTTCAACCGAATGCAGATAGACTGTATCAAGATGCATAATTGCAATGGGTTGCGATATTTCCTGGTTATAGTTAGAATTGCACTGGGTTGAAGCCTACCCAACCAGAAGAATGACAATCTCACTGTGGCCAAACTGTTATTGCGTGAGTTGATACCGAGGTTTGGTATGGTGGTTTCTCTGGAATCAGATCGAGGGACACACTTTAACAATGAGGTCCTGAGGATGTTGTGTGCAGCACTATAGATTGAACAAAGATTGCATTCTAGTTATCGACCTGCAGCTGCCACACTAGAGCCTCATCGAGAACACTGCCACAACCTCAATCCGGGAGATTAGGTCATGATCAAGAAGCACGTACAGAAGACTTGGCTGGAACCGAGATGGAAAGGCTGCTGTTAAATGTGCTGGAGTCCCACAAGAGAAGAGTAGGAAATCCATTTGAAGAAATTGTGTTCTTTGAGCCTCAACAAAGAGCACTGTTGACTGCTTCACCGCAAGCTGAACATCAACAACTGTGACACAAAGATCACAACAGCAGCAAGGAGAAGAAAGGGGTAAAGATCAGCACACAGTTGCACTGAATCAAGTGCCTGTTATTTCACAAAGTGGCATTGAGGTCTCTGACGAAGAAGAGAAACAAAACCTCAAATTGAGAGAACTCCTGAGACATCATCAGCGCAAATAGAGGATCCTGTTGAAGGAACAAGCACAGAAACAAGAAGAATCACATGCAACATTAAAGGCCACAAAACTATGGTCAAAGGTGACTGAAGTCGAGTGTGTCAATTGATCGAATACCACTGGCTATCACTGAGGAGACAGAGTGGAGCGGTGGGAGTGACACAGAGGGAGAACAAAAAAGAATGAGAAGACCAAAAAGAGCAAAAGTGCCTTGTTGAAGGTATTCTGCACCTGAATGGACTGACTACGTGGATTAAGGGCTGAATATGTCATGAACTGATGTGAAATCTGAACTGTGTAAATCTCCATGATATCACTTCAATAAAAATCTGATTTGGCTGTTTTGATAAAGATTTCTGGAAATTATTTTGAAGATTTACCTAGGCCCAAGGTTGTGGAAGAAGAGTAGGGATACCATTTTAGAAGAACATTGAGTTTAAAGAGACTTTGTGAAAAAGAGAATATTTGAATAAAAAGTTGCAAAGAAGATTTGGAGAAACTCTGAATTACCTGTTGAGCTATTGCTGTACACTGTTGCTTAAATTATCTGATTATAGACAAACATATGTTGCCTTAGAAATAGATGCAAGATTATTATGGTTACTATTTTCGTTATAACAGTACTAATGATTATAATAGTATTAGTAGGGTTTTCTTTCACACCTGATAGAGAGATTAGGTCTTCGAATGCAACTACAACATTTGCACACACAACAGATGAGGGACAATTAAAAGCATCATTTGCAAGCTTCAAGAGAGAGTACTATACAACTAAGGTCTATTCTAGGTTAGTGCAAGAATGCACACAAGCCATGGATGCAAAGAACTGTAATGTCTGTGCCCATTTACCATCAGCAGCAGCAGAAGAGGGTATATATCATCACATTCTATTGCCATTAGCAGTTTCACGTAGTAGATTGATTACATTTGTATATAGGCGAGAAATGTTTGAATATTTTTATTCAAACTATGATTTTATATTCTCTAGAGTACCTCTAGTGCAAAGCATGAATTTACACCCACGAGCAAAAGAAATGGACACAGCTTGGTATTATTTTAGACTGTCTATATCCATAGATAGTGTTAGGGCTTATCAAAACAATCTAACTTGTTTAATTAGACCTTTAGAAAAAGTCTTTATTATGACATTAGAGTGAAGGAACACTAACATTTCATATAGTAAGAATAGAGAAAATTACGTGTTGAAAAATGTTTGGAAGAAAGAAGAAGATGAATTAAAAAAGAAACTGGCTTGCCCAAAGCTGAAATTGGACAGAAGACAAAAAGGGAAAATTTGTCATTCAAAAGAAGAACACATAGTAGGAACAGACATGTAGGAATCAGTAGTTGCAAACACACATTTGAATTAATGGGAGGCAAATGGCAACTTTTACAAGGGAAAGAAACTGAAATTCCAGGAGTTTATTTTGTTTGTAGACAAGATACTTATTTCCAGTTACCTGCTGATTGGGAGGACTTTTGCTACTTAGCTATATTGTTTCCTAAGATGTATCATGCACATAGTATGGATGCTTTAACAATGACATCAGCACACAGACATACCTGTAGTGCAGAAGATGGAACCCAGTTACTAGATATTTTTGGTATAATAATACCACCAGTAGGAGTCATACTGAATGACTAAAAGATTAGAAAACTGTCAGCAGTTGTGGACAAGCTGGCAACTAGTTCTTCTGGAACCTTATTACTTGAAAACACTGAATTTGAAGCAATTAGATCCATGGTTTTGAAAAAGAGATTAGCATTAGACATTTTACTCGCAGAGAAAAGAGGAGTCTGCAAGATGCAGAAAATTCAGCATTGCTGTTCCTGCATACCAGTCAAAAGCAAGAAAAGTTTTGAATCTGCAGAAACCCCCTTCCTTCCCCTCCTGTACAAAAATAATTATCCCGCAACGCAGGTACCCTTGCACCATGGTGCAAAGGTTCCTGCATTGGGGCATGGCAGCCCATTGTGCGCCAGAACAGGGAAACAGGAAAAGAATGTGCCGTATCTAATAGTTCAGGCATATACCTGCCCTTTTCTTTTGCCGTAGGGCAGCGCAGCAGCAAAGCCTGCCACGCTGCCCTACGTCCAAAAACCCAAAAATGAGGCCCTTGCTGTCCTTGAGGTGAAGTGGATACAGTTGCTGCCTGCATTTGTCGATGGTCTTAGGAAAATGCTCACTGTAATTGAATACAAAAGCCTGCACGTGTGGTGGCTACAACATGGAGGAGTGTGCAATGTACTGAAGTGCTTTGAATATTTTTTTGCTGGGTTAACTAGCAGAACATTGGCATTGAAATTGTCATTAATGACTTCTGTAATCCACCTCAGATTGAGTGGAAGAAAATTCCCACCAGCAGGTTACTTAACACTAGTAGAAGTTTGTTTGCAAATGATAAACAATTTACACACTGCTAACGAAATGGTTCCCAATACATCATTTAGCAGTTTTAGACAAGAATTTGATAAAATGATTTACTTAGTTGTACAACAAGAGATAGTACTTCGCCTTTAACACATTTTAAATTGCCTGAAACTGGAGCTGTGAGTGACAATGAGTAGTTAATTTATGGATGGTAACGGTGTAGTCTCCTCCGAGTAGTGGACAAGAAATACAATACAAATGAGGTTAACACCAACATGGCCATACCTTTGTGCATATTGTGCAGTGTATTTCTGCTTGTGAAATACAGAATAGAGCATACAGGATGTGTTAAATTAGATGCATTAGAATATTTGTATCAGGGTAAAATACAAAGAAAATGGAATTCCTTTATTTGCGTTGTGTGTCGATATTAAAGATTGGAACAAAGACATTTTGCCTACTTTTAAATTGTGAAAGATTACAATACATTTGAGGCTGAGTCAGTTTCCTCAGTTTCTTATTACAAAAGCTGTTATAAAGGTGCAAAATCATTGGCTCCAATCTATGTAGTGTAAGTACTATAAACAATGCAAAGTAGCATTGCCCGTTTTTGCACTAGTATACAATTTACACAATCTTATTCCTTACTGACAGAGGTGCAAGATGCTCAGAAATTGCAAAAAAAAGTCCTTTTTCTCTGTGTGAGTGTAGGCACAGAACACTTCAAATGCAAAAGTGATTTCCGTGGGAAGAAAATAAATATGATTGATAAAATGTAACAATGCTCCTGACCAATTAGTTGTTTCTTTTCCGCAATTTTGAGACACCACACTAATGGTTAGGAAAATGTGCAACGTATGTGAATAGCATACATTTCAGTGCGCAATCCACTTAGATGTCTACCTGGGAGTTGTGTGACTCAGATAAGCATTTGTATATGTTTTTAATGCGTAGACATAACGCACATCAGATTTACAACTGTCTTTAAGAATAAGGCTCGTAGTCCCTGATTGCCATTAGAATATTAGCAACATGGAGACAGTAATCAGAGTCTAAGGTTCAGTAACACCTGGACATCAAAATGTGCGCTATGTTCACGGAACAAAGTCGCATAATTTATTTTGGACAACAGTTTATTCATAACTGTAAGTCAACATTCGATATTTGGTCAGAACAGCTTTGAAACTGCAAAGGTCCCTTTTCAAGATGCTTTCATTTTGTGTAATATTTCCAAATAATGGAAATGTAATCAAAATCCTCTCAAACCGGAGTTTTGTCTTGGCACCCGCATCTTGAAATGTCAATGAAAATGCAATTTAAAGCAATCCATTTAAATTGCCTGGGAGGAAGCAGCGCGTACAGCTTGCTTAAACTCGTTTCCCTCAGGCCATTAGCTAAGAAACAGTCACTAACGGCTGGTAACAACCAATTTCGGAGGGATTATTCTTCTTACAGACATTCCATGCTTTGCAGCAGAGTTTTGCTAAAGAGTTTTTTTTTTTTAATGCTGCAGCTGGCCCAGCTATGTGAAGACAATCATGTTCCCCTTGTGGTTAATATGGAGCATTTCTTCCAGTCGGAATGGATTGGCCAAACTCTGCTGGGGTTATTATAGACCACATCTGCTGTTGCTTTAAGAAGTATGTTTTACATTCAGGATTGAGGTGCAGCGAGTAAATGTTTTAAATGCAACAGAGACCAGTTACCTAAATTTAACAATTTGCAGCAAAACGTACATCCCCTTCAGAATCAAAGTCGCATTTAAAATTGAGAAGTATTTGTCGTCCATCGCTTTTATTAGTGTGACCAGTAATATGCCGGGCAAAGTCATTATCACACATGTTGAAATGTTTATTGCTTCACTCAAGAAAGTAATAAAATCCGTAGCTATTGGCTGAAAAAATGAGTGCCACATAACAGGAGAGACTTCAATTAATCTAATACCACGAAAAGGGCCGCATAAAAGTGGAATCAGTTGCAGCTGGAAACTGGTACTCACACGTGAAAGAAAATGCCGAACAAATCCTACATTTGCACTGATCCACCAAAAATGTATGTGTTTAAAGGTATCCAGTAAAAGATTCAGAAAAATGACACGAATAAGTGATGATCTGGACTGAGTGCAAATCTCGTTGAATGTATGTCTGTGAATCTCTACTATATGTAGAATGATACAATGGTATAGAACAGTGTGACCAGAAGCTGGTGTGGTTGGTTTGCTAAATATGGTGCTGACACCTGTAAGTTGAGGCTGAGCCCAGCAATGTCCTGCTTCTGGAGTGGATAGGGTGTTATTCACCTTTTGCTACAAACAACCAGGGCCGGACTGACTTTTAATTCCACGGGTCATTTCCACAATGGGCTGGGGTCATTGGAGGCCGGTTTCGAAAGCTCAGAGGCGCTGATGATGATTCCGTCACTTTCCCCAGCCACCGAGCTTAACTGCAGCAAGCCTGTGTGTGGGGGGGGAGGGAAATAAAGAGACAAAAAGAGAATGGAAGGGTGGAAGGTAGAGAATGAGTGAGAAGAGAGAGAGGAGAGAAAGGGAGAGGGGCTGGTTTAAGCATTTTCGCAGGGCTGCTTTTGTTTCCCCTATTCAGCCCATCGGGCAACTCCGTAAAGAAGATAAGCCAGGCGTGGCCGGCACAGGTAAGCACGGTTGGGCAGGGGCAGGGCGGGGTTGGAGGGGAGCCGACAGATGACGGGATAGATAAAATGAAATAAATAAATTAATAAAACCATGTAGCTTGCGCTCGCTGCATCACCAACTCGGCGATGCAGCGAGAGCAAGCTAAGTGGTTTTATTTATTTATTTATTTCATTTTATTTATCCCGTCGTCTGTCGACTTCCCCCCTGCCCTGCCCCCGCCCTGCCCCACTGCTCTTACCTGTGCCGGCTGCGCCTGGATAACACAGTACTTGCATTTAGTTCAGGCGTGCAACTGCAATAAGTGAGGAAAATCAAATACCCAGAACTGCACGACCCAACAGTACTTATACGATGATACATCTCAGAAGAAACCTCTTTCTGTAGTTTCCACAGTCAATCCTGACAGGTAGGACACAAAGAAGGGTAGTACTGGAGGTTTCCCCTTAAAACTGCTATTGAGTGTTAGCACAGGGCTGCTCTGCAGGATCATAATGACGAGAGCCAGAAGATTGTGAAGTACCTTTTCTATTAGTGGGATGCGACATCCAGGTGCTGCTAGCCATGGGATAGTAGCTATTATGGGCTGTTTAAAATACTCTATTCCACGGGTTTCCAACCTTTTCTATAATGCGAGCTACTTCTGATCAATGAAAATAGTCTTGAGATACAAATATCTTTTACCATTGTTGCAGTAGTGTCCATATCAAATATAAGCACAATAGTGACCACACCTTACAGGAACTCTAGTGCTGACTATCCATATGTATGTCACAATATCAAGTGACAAAATATTGTCATGCCAAAATATCAAACCCCAAATATTGACTAATCAGTATCATGAAAGTATGTACATATAGGTAACTATAGATTTACAGTTCTTAACTCCACATCTGGGTACCTTGAAAATACATACATCCTCAAAATAAATAGATATGAAGATAAGAATATAAATAAAATTAAACCTAGCTACAAATGCTTACCTTCATGATAATGTGCAGTATATTTCTGCTGGATGATATTTAAAACTCAACATACATAATAGCGCACATGTGAGTACATATGCACTGAGAAAATGTGTATTTATGTGTAAGCATGTGGTCCTGTCATTGTTTTGGCTGGTGGCCTCTTCTAGGATACAGAGATATGTAGCATGTCATCCTCAAAATGGCAGCTCATTGGAGGCCCCTGCTCTAGACGTTGGTGTACATTGGAGAGAAACTAAGGGGTAGTCAAATGATGTCTCTGAACCCTTTTAATTAATCTTTTTATAATTATCTCACTCTGTGGTCAACTAACTGTTTGAACAAAAATCTGTATTTGGCATTTTTACGAAAAGTGTGTTCCTATCGAGTAATGTACTAGTGGGATATTGTGAAAGTCAAATTCATAAAGAATAAAGTGGGACAGATTGATTATTCCTCCATGATAGCTATTTTTTATACAGTGAGCACCCATAGTTTATTATCAGCTAACCTTGACATAATCTAGTCATTGGGGTGAATCTCATTTCTGCGAGACCTGTTTACAACAAGCTTTGGAAATGCAATAGGTCTCGCTTTTCTTTTTTGAGTTAGAGCTATTGGCATTGTAAATGGCAATGTATTTTACCTACCAAGGGAGGAGGGTTGAAGCAGTAGAGAGACACTGAGGTAAGGAGCTTATGCCTGGAATGCAAGAGAGAGGAGTTGAGAAGATAGAGGGGAGTAGGTAAAAAGACATGGGTAGGTAGAAAGACATGGGTAGAGAGAAAGACGGGTAGAGAGAAAGACAGGGGTAGAGAGAAAGACAGGGGTAGAGAGAAAGACAGGTGTAGAGAGAAAGACTGGGGTAGAGAGAAAGACAGGGGTAGGGAGAAAGACAGGGGTAGGGAGAAAGAGTGAGGTAGGGAGAAAGTGTGTGGTAGGGAGAAAGAGACGGAAATTTGTTTCTAAAAAGAACTGATGGCTGTGGAACATGAGACATCAGTGAGGCAGAGCTTTAGGGTGTGGATCAAGGGACAGGGACAGGTATGAGGAGCACGAGACTGGGAGGAAGACAGAGAACATTAGAGTGAGAGGAGGGGCTAGAGAGGCACATACAGTGTAATGAGTGCCTAAGACATGATGGTAGGTTGAGTCATACTGGCCGAGGCTTACTCACCCAATCCAGCTGGTTGTGGGGATGGGGGTGGGAGTGAGAGGGGAAAGAAGAGCACAGTTCAGCACTGAGAGCCAGAGATAGGAGCAGCACCGAGGCGGCGGCAGACACATACATGGAATAGTACATGGATGAAAAAGACAGAATGATAAAGTAAAGAGAGACGCTGGGAAAGGAAAAATAGGAGATAGAAGGATAGATAGAGGAACAAAGACTCCCCCCAAGCCCTATAAAATGGCCCTTCTTTTGTTCGAGCCCTCTCTCCTGCAATCCTCTGCGGTGTGTCTACAGCACTGCGCCGGTGAGTGTTTGAAGGAACAATAGATTCTACACTTGGGAAATGCAGACCTACTAGTACCAGAAAGCAAACATAAACAGGGCTGTTTGAGCTACACCTGGCAAGGTGAAAAGAGAGACCAGCCTGTTGTTTTTGATATTCTGCTACTTGTAGTTTTGATTTTACTCCTAAGTGCAGATTTACAAACACTGTCCCAGGGTCCATAGGTAATAGGACTGACTGAGCTACCCTTGCCCGACAGAAGTCTCATGCAGGAAGTGGGATTGTGCAAAGAAAGTGCAGACCTCTGCAGGAACTCGTGCTCCCACAGGCTGCCATGGTAGCGAGTGACTTGGCGGAAGGGATTTAAAGGGCAGTGGAGCGTTGGGGGCTATATAAGATCTCCTCCATTGCACGCCCCTAACGCAGTGACCATAGTATTTCACCAGTATCCTGCTGAGACACCAGAGGCAGAGCCCTCACGTTTACCAGGTCCGAGCCTCAGTAGCTCATCATGCTCAGGGTTTTAATTTGAATTTTGTGACATGTTGTCCAGATGTAATATTGGGATTAAAAATAAGTACAAATCCAGCAACGTAAAGAAAAAAATACTGGATTAGATACTAAGTACGCATGGGCCTGGGAATATGGAGAGCTTTGCTGACGCCCTGCAAAGGAGCCACACATGACATATTTGCTTCCTTGAAAGCCTGCGTGTTGATAAGAAGGCAAGGGCTTACTGTTCAGAGGTTCATCATGCAAGGGCAGAGTTACAGAGCCATAATGTGCGCACACAAGAACCTGCAAAATGTAGGGCAGATGCATACAGAATAATGTACTAAAGTGAAAAGTCATTAACATTAGTTAGTTTTAAGACTTTGCCCGAGCAACATGGCCGATGCCCGGTGGAGCTGCCTAGGCAGCTGTAGAGGAGATTGGCTCTGGTTCACTCCCTCGGCCATCACCTACCCTCCGGACATGGTCACAGTCCCTCATCTCTCCGCTACGTCTCCTTCATTCCGCGCCGTCCGACGAACACCGAGAATTCTGCCGATAGCGGAGCCAATTCATCACAGCCGATGCCCGTTGGAGCTGCCTTTGGTAGCTGTAGAGGAGACGGACTGGGGCCGTCATCCTGCCCTCCGGGTTTTGACCACGGTTGCTTGACCTCTTGCTTCGTCTTCCTGAGCGACGACTGGGACGCCTGAGTCTTGTTTCCCCCGACAATGCAGCATCGAGTGTGCCGCGACGCTGCTGCCCTATGTCCCCGAGCCTGTTTTCTCTTTTCGAGTCTGAGGAAGCGCGTCGTCCTGACCCTGCTGCTGCCTCCCTCCTCCGGGGCTGCTGCCTGGTTGCCCGAGCTGACTTCCCCTGACATTGCAGCAAGCTGAATGAGGACACCGCTGCCTCCAAGTGTTCCGTAAGTGACGACCCGATTGTGATCGGCGATCTCCAGCCTTCCTCCCTCCCTGGTCTTGTGGCTTTTGGATTGGATTTTTGTGTATCCCGCCATCTTGTGTTGCTGTTATCGGTGCCCGTGACCTGGGTCCTCCATCTTGGCGGCTCGACCAATTCTCATAACGTGGACTGCTCCCTGTGTCGCCTGACTGACCCTTACCTCAAGTCGCCCCCCCCTTGGGACGCCCACACCCCTCTCTACTTGTATAGTCACCGCGAGGCACCCTTTTCGCCCCCTCCCTCGGACCTGCTCCACATCCATGGTGATCCAACGCAGTGAGTGGGTCCGGCACTGGATGTTTGTTTTTACTTGTCCCCAACCTGTTTGTTGACTCTTGAACTCTGACTTCTTTGGTGTCCCCTGAAGTTTTATCATCCATTGGCGATCTGCCAGACCTGATCTACTCTCCAACCCCCTGATTCTCTCCCTCTACTTTCTATTCTACGTTAACCTCATGTAAAGCGCTCTGATACCTCCGGGTCTAGCCAGCGCTATATAAAACTCTGCAAATAAATAAATAAAATAATAGTTTTAAGTCCACTTTGCTAAGCATGTGAGGGGCTTTCAGCCCCTACTTACAAACTTAACCAGCATTAGCAAAGCCAATAGGTCTGGTTTGGATTTTTAGTTATAACCCATAAATAAGTCTGACTTGGAAGTTTGCAGACCCATTGACTTTGCCAACGCTTTTAAGCGGAGGCATGGCAGCACGATAAGAAGGAACCAGCAGACAGGGTGAACAACAGAAGCGGTCTAAAAGCAGCTGAGAGACAGCACACGCACAGGATGAGAAAGTGCCTCCGGGAATGCTGCTGCAGAATGAGTCGCACCCAAGAGAAGGTAAGGATTAAATGGCCTGACACCGAGATGCATCCCGGAAGTCGGGTATGATTGAGCCTTTGCTGCTGATCTCACGAGAACTTGGACAGCGAATCCAAGGTCAGTCTTTCTATATCTGCAAAACAACATGCCAGTGAAGGGGCCATCGCAAAATCATTCTCCCATTCAGGTGCTGACAATATCATGTAAAATGCCCTCTAGAGAGAAAAATAAAACAAGGATTGCTTTATGTATAAAAACATGCGTGGGATAAAGGATTCAGTGTGACCAAAGCGCGATAAATCAGGGTACTTTGAAATATAAAGTATTCCTTTTTATATTGCAATAAAAGCCCTCTATAGGAGGCGGATTGCTACATCAAACAATCAGCCACACGGGGAGAGAGAAATACTCCTCTTGGCAGAGCCTTACCCCGCTCTATGTACATTTAAGAACTCGGAGCGGTCTCACATGAGGGAGGGGGTGCGGTATCTCAAGTCGCGTTGGGAGGCAAGTTAAGAAAAAAAGGCGAGCTGTGCAGAAAGTAAGGCGTTTGCCGCCTTTGTGAAAGTGAAAGCGCACTGAAAATAAACATAAAAAGTGGCCGCCATTGCTCAAGCAGCGGCCTCTGCTGAAGTGCGAGTGCGGAGCTTGTTAAAAAAACATGATTAATTAAAATTCAAGAGAGCCTGCTGTGAGGAAAAAGCCAGTCCGCCATTGTTTGTATTGCACCCGTGTTAGGAGTGGATGCAGGGTGCTTTACCAAAGCTGGCGTCTGCTGTGAAAACAAGCATTGGCAATGCAATAGGACTCACATTTACGCGAAACCTATTGCATTGCAAACGGGAGTGCGTGCGGGCGACAAGGCACGAACGGGAGGGGGCTGCGCGGTCGAGAAGGCATCAACTGCGGGAGGGGGGGCACAGGAAGAAAGTAGTCTGTGCAGTAAAGGGGCCAGTAGCCATGGAAGGACACAAATGACGACATGGCCGTCATAAGGAGGGACTAACAAGCCTACAACCAATCGGGAGGCAGCATTTAAGATTAAGACACAAGCCAATGAAAAATATGGGCGGAGAGTGGGCGGAGCTTCCACGAAGCTTCCACGCTATACTGAATATTGCATGCCTCGCAAAGCAAGCAGCGCATGCGCTGCAACGCTAGGCTCGACCTAAAAATGGAATGATAATAAAGCAATACTTGAATCATCCATTGCCCCAGGCCGACAATATAAAAATGTTTTTTGCTGATAATGATGTGGATCCTTTGTATGCAAGAGTCTTGGTTGTCTGGAAGTTTTTGGGATACGAACGGCCTTTATTGAAGTTTGGCGGATAGGATATTTATTCAAAATATGGCAGATTTTCCATCTGCCATATTACAAGTGCCATAGGCTATAAGGTACTTGTAATATGGCGAATGGGACATCTTTCACTTTAGTGACAGAGCATTCAGTTAGCCACACTCTAAATACCTCTTTACGTTTTATGTATTTTTAATCAGCTAGTTCACCAGACAAAAAGGTTCATACAAAAGGGGAGTGCTCACATGTATATCTAAAGTATTTCTTTGGAATTGCCCACAATTACAAAATTATTCAGAATGTTTTCTAGTTGTGAACATAACATTTTGGCCAATAGAGCTCTGATAACAGATCTCAAGTTCTTAGCATCTGTGCGCCACCAAGAAATGGTAACAACTGGAAATTCTGCCTTGCAAGTGGAAAAACTGATGCTGGATTATCCAAATATTGAACATATAGTTATGGATGATTTTATGAAGAATTAATGGTGGGAGGAGTGAGCATGACTTAGGCTTACCTCAGAGGTTAAATAGAATAAATGAGGCAAGATTTGTTTGCAAAGGTCTCTCAGTGAAATTGTCTGAATATCACATGATTCACAAGGGCAACCAATGAGACAAAGAGGTTGTAGTAAGTCAATGATTTTGACTATTTTCAGAAGTTATATCTTGTCCACCTACAGTATCGGACTGACACTTTTCATAGGAATAATACATAAGTACCCATTTACCTATAACAGCATCCGTTTGGCTTGAACTGACCCTGCAGTAGTCATACCTTTCTGGTTGCAGGTTTCCTGGTCTGGAAATGAATTCAGATCAAATTCTCTCAAGTCTATAAACTATATCTAAACAGATTATTAACAATATCACCTATTATCCAGTTATTGTATGGTTTTCCAAACTCCTCAAAGGATTATCTGCAATATTTGAAAGGATAACTTATGGCATTGAAATAAGCCAGCAGCAAAGACCAAAGACTAGTATTCCAAACAAGATTGCAAGTAAAACACTTAAAATGGAGAACAGACGACCATAGCCGCTTTAGATAAATCTTTACTGAATTGAAGAATAAATTAAATCCATGGTAGAACATAATATAATCTTCAGTCTTGGTTAGACCAACAAGTGTAATAGGCAAAAGAATGGACGTACAAAAAATTAGCCCCAGACATGAGGAATTTTAAAACATTTTGGTACATCGTAGTAGGTGCTTCAGTAAGAGATGTTAAAATGAAAGCCACTCCCATCACTGCTTCGACTTGAAAAGTATTTACCTGTCAACTTTACATTGTAGAAAAGAAATGAAAGGTGTAAATAAGACCCTACCCCCCAGGTCATAACTTACCACTGCCAACAGTTTAGGATATTCATAAATTGATTATTAAGGCAAGGAAATCTGTGGCACAAAGCACTGACGGCTTTGGCCAGTCAATTACGTTTCTTCAAAATACTCTGGAGGCATAATTGGGCCAGACGTATTAAGATATGTTTCAGGAGTTGTATTATAAAATTGCAAATCCCTATTCCCTGGAAAAACAGCCTGATATTACCAGTTTTCAAAAAAGGGGAAATTGAAGACCTTAGTCATTATCATCTGTTTGCCTTTCTCGATTCACAAGGAAAGCTTTATTTTTGTAAAATCAAAAGGACTGGGCGTATTCTTGAAATATATTACCCTCTGATGAAACTGGATTTGAAGCCGCCTATTCCCAAATCGTTAACTGTGTAGCACCACAACTACAGATGGAAAAATATGCAAAAAGCAAACATTAACCAAGCAATTTGACATAGCTTGACCTGCCAAATGCTTTTAGAGGCTAAACAGACACTTATCATTGCAGAAACTAAAAACCCCAGCCTGTTCTAACTCTTTGTTGTGAATAGTGAAAGAACTACCTCACAAAACCTGTGTCAGAATTCAAGTAATGAAAATATTTACTCTAAACAGATCCCTATGTAAAATGGTCTCAAACAGGGTGCATCATAGCCCCGATTTCATTTCCCTTCTATGTAGCTGATCTACTGGCTGCATTTAAAAAAGTTTGCTTAATGTCGAAAAATCAGGGGGACATTTTTTTAAAGATTAATTTGTGGTGATGCCATTTTTCTTTTAAATCTTACTTCAGTTGGATTGCAGTCTTGAACATTTATATTTTCTTTAATCCACCAAGATAATATCAAAATGGTATTTATGAGGCCATTCCCAAACCAGAATTAAAACATATTGTTATCTTAGGGTACATTTCAAAAATACCCTCAAATGGAGAGATCATGCAAACATTCAATCAGACAGGGCCATCTCAATTGGTAAAGGTGAAAAAGTATTAATGTCTTAAAGCAATATATGAATACATTATTCCAGCAGAGTTTCCATGATATATTAAAGCCCTCATTACTATGTCAGTGAGGGAACCGCCCGACCATAGGTTGGCGGTTCCGCTTACCGGATTAGGATGCGACCGCACATGGTGCGGAAGCAAACTTTAATTTTTCAAAGGGAGCTTGTGCGGTGGGCCTTTAATTTTTCAATGGGAGCTTGTGCGGTGGTCCAAAACCGCCCTCAGCACAAGCTCCCATTGAAAATGGAAGTTTTTGCACATTTCTGCACCGTGTGGCAGACCCCCCACGGTGCTGGGATGTGAAGGGGCACCATAGGTGCCCCCCAGGGCCACAACCGGAGGGCCAGCGGAGAGGGGGGGCCTTGCTAGGGGCCCCAAAGAAACTTTGCGACACCAGTTCCATGTCGGAAAGCCCGACATGGAACTGCTGTTGGAAAGTGGCATCATAATCCCGACGACGGACACGCCGTCTGTTAGGGATTAAGAGGTCCTTCGACTGGCCAAGGGACTCCTTGAGCCAGTCAAAACCTAGTCAGATTAACCAGCCGTTTAAACTCCGACCGCCGTCTTTGTAATACGGCGGTCAGGGTTTAAACCTTTGATGTTGTTCCGAAAGCCTCCGACCAGTGGTCGGAGGCTTTCCGACCAACATCCAAATCAGGCCTAAAGCGTCAAGCAATAAAAAAGTTTTTCTCCATTTACAAATCAACTGCATATGCACCCATGAGTGTTTTTTGTTGTCCTGCACTTCTTTTGCAGTAGACAGCGGTGTCATCTTTGCTGCACTGTGGAAGACCCTGAAATATTTTATTTCCCTTTAACTTTGTATGGATTCCAATTTGACTTTACAGTTGAATGGCCATAATTTTGTAGGTATGACAAAACTGACATAAATGCATATAATTGCAACGGAATGATGGAAACTGTAGTTAAACCTGCCACTAGGTATTTTACTGAAACTCAAAATAGAAATAACGCTTCACTTAAAAGAATATTTGTTCCATTTGTACAAAAGCTCTTTTTCAGGGAAATGTTCTGTATTTTACCTTGAAGCAAATTAAAATTTAGAAGTTATACGTATTTCTAGGAACATTAAAACAAATGGAGGCCTCGTCGACAAAGCGTTCTGTACACAAAATACTACTCCCCTAGTGCTACTTTACATTCTCACAAAAGCTACTCACTACTCTCCGGGCGGCGATCTCTGTCTATGCCTGACCTATCTCTTATGAACATAGGGGGATATGTACAAGGAAGTGGCGGAGCGCCGCGTTAGCCTCCTTGGCTTAACGCAGCGCTCCGCCACTTCTGAAACGCAAGGCTGCACCATATTTACAAGAATGTGGTGCAGCCTTGCATTTCCCCCAGTGTTGGCGCTAAGTTTAGCAACTTAGCGCCAACGCAGGCACCCTTGCACCATAGTGCAAGGGAGTCTGCATGCAGAGGAGGATTGTTTATGTGTAGGAAGGTGTCCCTTCCTGCACATAAACAATCCTAAAATGCCATTCTGTCACTTTCATGTGACCTGCTTCATGCAGCACACATGAAAGTGACAAAATGGCATCTTTTTTAAAGGTTTGTTTATGTACAGGAAGGGACACCTTCCTGTACATAAACAAACCATGGCATTTTGCTTTTTCCATGTGAGCTGCACAAGGCAGCACACATGGAAAAAGCAAAAACGAGGAGAAATAATGCATTTCTCCTCGTTTCGCCAACTTAAGACCAGGATTTATCCGGTCTTAATTTTGGCGCTGCCTCCTATGTATGCCACCCTCGTACATAGGGGGCAGCGTCAAAATGAATGGGTGTTGCGGTGGAACGCCCACCGCATCACCCACTGCCCACCCCTTGCACGCTAACCATAGTGTGAAAGGGGGCCTTCTGTACAAGGCAGCGTTAAGCCACGTTAAGTGGTTTAATGCTGCCTTGAACATAAGGCGCAGCCCCTATCGCCACCACAATGTTGGTAATAGTGACGTTGTGGTGGTGATAGGGGCTTGTACATATGCCTCATAGTTTTCTGCCACAAATGTTGAGAACTCTGCATGCTGAGGTCTTCTTTTTTTGCAGAAATGTTGAAGAGCCATGGGACAGTGAAAGGAAAATGGGGAACATCTACTTATAAATAGATGGAGTAAAGGGGAAATGAAGGAGGGATATATTGCAGCACAAACAGATGCTAAAACACACCCAAAGAGAAAGCCACTTTTTAGTCACTTAAGTCACACCCACATCGACTCCAGAAGTACTACTGACCATAGAAGTTGACTTTTTACCAGCTCAGTTTGGAGTAAGTCACACACCACACATGGTCAATCACTGAGACTGCAATGGGCTTCTATACAAATCAATGAAGGCAGTAAATAACACTAACACCACATATGAAAAAAAGGAAAAATATTTTTATGTGTCAAAAAATGTTATATATATTTTTTTTAAAACTACATTTTTAATAAAATTAAACACAGAACCACAGCAGTGAATGTAGCTAGGAAAGAACACATACTGAATAAGTTTTCATTCACATTCAACACACCTGTTACTGCAATGGAGCAGGGTGAGTGAAGAGTCAGGACACCACCACTTTTACCAAAAGGCAAACCTCACATCAACCAATCACTCACAGACTGTCCACATAAGAAGCACAAGATTACCAATACCCTTATTTCAAGATTTCAGTGATCATCTTTGTTTTCTGACTCATCGCTTTGAGGAACAATTGCTTGAGGAGGCAAGAGAGGATTTACAGGCAGAGGATCAACATCTCTGGGATGTCCAGGAAAGCAGTAATTGCTGGATACTGCTTCTCTCCGGATGTGATCCTTGACATGTTTGCAGACTGTGAGCAGGAGCTTATTTCACCTGCAGGTGGCTCCCAGACTGTCGCTGCACATGTCAAAATCAAGGTGTTGGTGACAGGTACATAAATGCATTACCAGCCGAGTGTATCACTCTATATCTGTGTGACAGTAACTGGTGGAAAGGCAACGGGTGGCAAGGGCATTTTATTCTACTTCCCACTTCCCGCAGTTATTAGGTGGCATCAATTACACCCATGTTGCACTTCAGCGACTCCACCACAGGGAATACCATTTCGTCAACAGACAATGCTGGCACTCCATTAAACTGCAAGCTGTCTGCGAGGCCATAGGCTGCTGCTTCACTCATCTATATGCTGCCTTTCCTAGGTACACTCATGACAGCTACATTTTCTGACAGTACGCTCTTGCATGTCAGTAAGTTGCTGGGGATTTTGGTGACAGATAAGTTTAACTAACTCACACTACATATACATATATTATCACTGGCATCACAAACATAGTCACTCATAACTTCAGCCCATCACAATATCCACCCATAACACTAACATTTAATGCATACATGTGGAGAATGCCTGCTACATGTAACCACATAATTACAAATATGTTGGAGGTGATGCAAGGCGTGCCTTCTCTCCCCATTTCCTAAACCTTTTCTGGCATCCGATCACACAGCCCCTCAGAGGTATAACAGAGCATACACATACATGGAAGCCAACATCAAATGCACTTCTGGCTTCCTCTAGTTGTGCTTCCCATGTATTGACCATGCAGCTGGGGTACTTCAGTGCTCCCTAAATGTAGTGTCCAAGGTTTTGTAGCCTGTTTCATACTGGACAATTGACATGCAACCTGGCTTACACGTAGACCTCACAGATGAATTACTGGCTCATTCAGGTTCCTGACAGCGGACATAGACAGAGGTCTGAGTCTGTAGGTGAATAACCACCTAGTGGCATCCCATTTGACCTGAGCTGCTTGTTTGGTTGCTGCATCAGAGTAGTTTAAAAGTGTTCAGTCAGTGATGACTACTGGTCTAAGTCACCATCTATGTCCGGAGACACGAATGTTGCACTACCATGATGTTCCATCCCCATCTGCAAGTGTCAATATAAAATGCATTTGCAAACACATCACTTACTTATTCGACCAAATATTGGATCTTGCAGCTATATTCATCATTCAACCACACTTGGAATTTGATCTTACATTAGTACACCCCACATGTAGTGTGAGGAGAATATCACATGACGCTTGTAGGAGTACATCTACACATCTTCAAACTCAGATGCATTTACTCCAATATATTAAAATAAGGGTATTATAAGTTGTTTTCAGGTACCACTAGGAGGACTGTTATAATTCCAGACATATTTTCCCCTTCATTTTCTGTGTGTACCTATATATGGCACTTACGTTGTATATTTCTGTTACCTCTGCTATGATGGCAGAGAACTACATAGCAGAGGCAGAGAACTATGTGGAAGAAATTAAGTTTTCCACCAACTTTGAAAAGCAGGATATGACACACGGGAACAGAAAGTGGGCCATTACTCAGTCATACAAGGACACTCGCTCAATCTTCCTTCATCCTGCTGCTCCTTTTGTTTCACAAATCCCCAAATGGAGAAACGAGAAGGGAGTGCCCCTAGTTTATTTTCCCAGGAAGAATTTAAGGTTATCGAAGGACTACTCCTCCCAAAGTGTTCTCAGCTCCATGGGAACCTGACATCCACTGAGTAATGCACCATCAAAAAAGATCTGGCAGGACTTTGCCACATATTCAAGTCCAGTTGGTGTTCACACCTGAATAGCCAGGGGATACTGCAAGCACTTGGAGGACCTCAGCACTGGGCAAGGCTGAATACAGAGGATGTGCTTCAAATGTGTTATCCCAGGCTCTCTCCAATGAACAGGAGGGTCCTAAGAATAAATATGGCTGACCACCTATGCTCAGCTGGAAGCCCACAGGCAGCAGCAAGGTGCTAAGTCTTGCAATATAAAAAAACAAAACTTTAGCTGTGGATTAAAAATGTCATAGTGTCATGTCTCAGGTTAAATTTGTTTCTGCAAATGTAGGCACTATGCAGCATAGAATAAATCTGGCAGGACCCTGGTACTGCAGCATGGCAGTGGGTGATCAGATGCGAAGAGCCAGGGAATGCCACAAACTCTGGTAGGACCTTTGTAATAGACGAGGCAGAAGGCAGAGGATGTGCTGGGAGTATCCTCAATCCCCATATGTGGTCCCCAGGCTGTCCCCACTGAACAGGAGGGTCCTCAGAATAGATTGACTGCCCCTTCTTGCTCAGCTTTACCTGTACCCGGGAAAAAGCTTGACGTGGTTTAGGCAATCTGGCCTCGAAATAATACTAAGGGTGAGTGCACCGGTGAACTTCTCTCCGCCAGCGGTTGGTGGACTATTTGCCACACTCCAAGCCGAGTGCAGAGTGGCTAAACTCTGGGAACTCCACAGGTGAAGTTGAGCTTACTGCCCACCCCTAGTCATGGCATGCAACCACACGTGCTTGTACCTAAGATGGATATCCAGATAGTCCTAATATCCAATGTGGAGGAAGACAAAGAACTGTGTTCCTCAATCCAGAGCACCACATCAGACAATCCACCTGGGCTGGGGGATGGATTTTTTATTTCTATTGGACTTTGGACTTATACGTTGGATTTGAACATGAGTTTTGGACTTTGAATTAGAATCTATTTTTTGGACAATTGTAATTTTTTAAAATTATATCCATTGGACATTGCATGTTGACTGGTTCCCTGACATTTCCACCATGTTTGCCTGTTGCCCACCAACCTCCAAGTTGACTTCTCCTGCCTGAACCCATACTCTGTTTGCATTTTTTCTCTTCTTCCCAAGGACAGGTGCATTATCCCCAAAATCCATGCATCCATGTGCTGTTTTCATTGTTCTGCCTCTTTTCTATGTGTGTTAGGTGCTTGTGGTTATATGCAGGTATTGTTGTAAAGGTTTTCGTACATAGCCTCAGTCTCTAACACATTCTGTTCAATTATATTATTCTTATATACCTTTCTCCAGGAACACATGACATGATACACAGGAGAAAAGTAAGTGCAAGTGATATTTCTTGAAAAAGATTACCAATAAAAGTGTTTCTATGTACATCACTTGTAGTTGGTGGGTGTTTAGAAAAGCTGGTGTGTGTTGTATGAGGAAGGGTCAATGAGTGGTTGGTAAATTGTTAATGGGGTTGGTGATAGCTGTTCAGTCTCATGAGAGGCTTTTGGGTGGAGTTATCTGTGTGTCTGGCTAAACAATACTGGGCCCACATTAGTTTGAGGTTCTGATTGTGCAACGGGAGTGGGTGGGCTTGTGTAATGGGTGCAGGCTGGTAAGGATTGTGGAAATGGTGGGCCTTGCACGTTTGTGTTGACTTGGTCCAGTTGATTGAGGTGCATGCATTCGCCCTGCAGCTTGATACAGGCACCTGTGTAATATGACTTGTAAAATCTCCATGACCAATGCATGGCGCAACTTCAGCATGTTTTGGATGCATTTCTCCATGTTCTCCATGACACAGGTCTTATCCTGGGGAGCTGCTCCTAGATAGTTATCGTTGTTGCGCAGAGTCTCCTATATTTAATTAATATTGCAGGCACAGAAGATTGTTGTTAGAAAAACTGAACCTCCCGGAGGACACGATTTTCACGTGTCAACCCTCACCCCCTCACCCCTCCATGCCATATATGCATGACTGTCTGACAAAACCAGCAGGATGTCCATTTTGAAGAGAGTTGACATCTGGGAGGTAGTGGGAAGGAGACTGTTCAGTAGAGGGAAGGTCCTTCTCACGAGGGGTGTCTTCTCCCTCAGAAGATATAAGAGGGTGAGAGTGGCACCTACATTGAAGGGTGACAGTGGGGGATCATTTTTGGACCTGTAGGCTAAGGGGTTGTTTGAGGAGACTCTGGAGTAGCTGTTTCATGGGACTGTAGGAGTTTCCTAGACTGCTGGCTGGCCTTGAAGTCTTTTTTTCTATATTCTCCTTTCTGGGACCAACAAGCTCCTCCTCCTTTTTAGCTTTCGAGGCTTCAGCCATGTCTGCTTGTAAAAGTATTTTTCTCTCAGGATTGCATGCCATCACCTTCTTTTGGATGCAATGGCCTCAATGTCAGGCTCTTAGTCCCAAGGAGCTAAAAGAAATTTGTAATATAATTAGTGAGTCTGACATAACAGATTAAGGCTATGACTATATCACACATGCTGTATGATCGCTGTCAGCAACATGTAGCACTTTAGCATAGATATATGATACATTAGAATATTATCTAATGTTTGTTGTTGGTTAGTATATGCCCATACAGATGATATATAATATTGTCTTACCTTCAACTGATACGGATGCTGCCTTTGCAGATGGACCCCTAGATGTCAGCTCCTGAAACAGTGTCCTGGAGAGGGTGGTGGACATGTGACCCAAGATCAAGCAGTTGGCAAAAAATAAAAGATGAAATTTAGAATTGTGACAGTAGGACTGAGGAGAACTGTAATAGGTTACACGAATGGTTTCAAGGCTGACAAAAGTGAAATAGATTAATTACATTTTACTTTCACCTAAAGAAATTGGTCATTGGGCAGTCATTTGTTAAAAATGACCGTAGGTGAAAATAAGTTGTAAATGTATGTAGATAGCAATACATGTATTGCAGGAATAGACTTTCCTGACAGATAGTAGAGAGTCTCTTTCTTTCTTTCTTTCTTTCTTTCTTTCTTTCTTTCTTTCTTTCTTTCTTTCTTTTTATTCGATCTTCCAGAGGCAGATTATAGAAGATATACAAAAGAAACCATACAATAAAAACAGAAATCTTAAAAACATCTACAATAAAAACCTTTGATAACTTACATTCATGGGAATAAAAGTGCTTAGATTGGTTCAATAACTCAAGATGAGAATGGCAGCACATTATACGAATAAACTCACGACCCCCCGCAGCAGCTTTAAGGGATTTAAAGTGCATAGGTCAAAATTCAACATCATGGTAAGAGGCCAACAATTCATGATACAAATGGATATATATACACTATTATTAAAACAGCATACTCCTTCTTTGTGCTAAAATGCTCTTCAAAAAGCTAGAAACTGAATAACGTGTCACAATTGTTGAGTTGCAATAGAAAAAATAGAGCAGCTTTACACTTAGAGAATTTATATCTTCGCAAAGAAGGTAATAAACACCTCCTTGTAGATGGCAAATAATATCGACAGAAAAATACAAAATGTAATAGAGTTTGGCTAGATTGCTCATCACATGGGCAGGTACCAATGGTTGCTGAGGAGTATTGGCCTAAACGAAAACATAATAGCCAACGAATAGAGCCTAACCTAAATCTAGCCAATACTGTTCTCTCGTACATATTTGACACATATAGTGAATAAGGGGCAATCACTGGCACCGTCTGGATTATACAATAATCTCTACCCAGGGGTTTGGCCACTTCCGTTAATTCCCTGGTGGCCTGTCTATGCTCAAAAAAGCAGTCCTGAACCCAATATTTATCCTTTTTTGTAATGATCTCGGGGTGCTGATACAAATGTACACAGCCAAGAGCTAGAAAGCGGTCTTTGGAATATTTTAACAATGGAATTGCCAAGCCACGGGAGCAAGACAAGCAATCTCTAATGACTGCCCGATTGAGATCAGCTTCCTTGTTAGCCCCAATTGAGCACCAGAGAACCAAAGGGGCGGCATTGATAGTATCCTGCATATACTCCACCTAGCTCCTGGTGCAGGGAGAAGTGCGGGGTCAAGGGGGGGGGACGCCTAATAAATGGCGGCAGAATCTATTCTCCTCCATCTGAATAACACCGACATTCCTGCATCCCCTAATACCCATTCCATAAGTTAAAAATGGCAAACATTTCCGATTGTATATCTCCAAAATTGGTGCATTAGCTTTTTTTTGCTAAAATGCTCTTCAAAAAGCTAGAAACTGAATACCATGTGCCACAATCATTGAGTTGCAATAGAAAAAATAGAGCAGCTTTACACTTAGGGAATTTATATCTAAGCAACAAAGGTAACAAAAACCTCCTTGTTGATGGCAAATAATATCTACAGAAAAATACAAAATGTAAGTTAAAATTGGCAAACATTTCCAATTGTATATCTTCAAAATCGGTGCAATCGTTTTTTTGACAATGGACATGGCGAGCAAAGGAAGTAGTGCCTACTGCTCGAGTATAGCGAGTTATCCTATTTTTTGTACAAGTTTACCAGATGCACCCATCACCGAAATCCAAACCCAAGTATGAAAACGAGCTTGCCCTGTCTCATTTTTTACCATCAATATTTAAGGAGAGGATTTTTGGATTTCTGGGGCCACATACCATTGTACATGTTTTTGTAAGATTAGTCTCCAAGTTCAGGTCTCATAAATGTAACATAGCTAAAAATTAGGCTCTTAAGGCCGTTGGCCGTCCTCACCAGGAGAACCGCATCATCTGCGTATAAGGGCGCGGGTACGTCCTTTTGCTCAACATACGGAACCTCCGTCCCGACAGATACCAATGTTCTATCTAAATCATTAGTATAAAGTAGAAAGAGGTGAAATATTCTGTGCATTCACCAGTATTGCCAAATCTTACAGATACTGTGAGGTCAAAGTGTAGGAGTCTTAAGAATGAGACCAATCCCCCATCAACAACCATGCTCTCTAAAATAGACCACAGCTTGGATCTACTTATGTAATCAATGGCGTACGACAAATCCATAAACGCCAAATGAGTATAGACACCCTTGGCATATTTGTATTTTGCCACAATTGGATGGAGATTGAGGCACTGTTTGATAGTCCCAAGCCCCTTTCTGAACCCATACTGAGTTGGGGAGTGTATATTATTTTTGTTTATGCAGACGAGAAGACGGTCCAAAACCACTCTCCCAATAATTTTGGCTGTGGAGTCTAGAAGAGATATTGGGCGATAACACTTTACATTATGCACATTTAATTTTTTGAAAATTGGGACAATTGTTGAGGTGCGCCATGACCTAGGCACACCCGAACAACAAACAGAATTAAATACACAGGTGAGCACAGGGGTCCAAAACCCCGGGTCCTACTTGAATAGATCAAGGGGGACACCGTCGAGTCCCGGAGCCTTCTTACACCGGCTGTCGACAATCGCTTTAAGCACCTCTTCCTCTCTAAAATCAAGTTTTAGACAAGAGGAATTAGCCATCTGCACTCCTTCAACGACCCTGTTGTCAGTGGCATACATCCTAGAGAAATGTGCCAGCTAAGCCTCTGCTGGATATGAACCGTAGTAGAGAGTCAAATTGCTGCTTGCAGGATGTTTCTTGGTGTCTTCTGTTGAGACATAGTTATGATAGCATGGACCATCACATGACTGGAGAAAGTCATATTTAGTAAGGAACCATCCTTACATAAATGGTATCAGTGCATAGTAAGATGTTATTGATACACATTACATAAAGACCTGCATAAACATTTCCTGAGTGACACCTAGTGGGATAAAGTTATTATTTGTAGCTGTACCCTGACATGATGTATATAATGGGGATGGAGAGTAGGTACGAGAGACATATACATATATTTACCAATGACGCTGCACAATAGAAGGAGGTTTTTAGTGACATAAGGAGAGAGACATTAGACATATTTATTCACCCATTATAAAATTTATTTGAGACATGCTGAACATGGATGTTATGGAATAATATGTTAATTATCCTGACACTTACTTAGAGAGAAATGTGGTTATTCCGATTACATATTATCTGGATGAAGACTTACCAGGCTCTGCCATCTGCCTGTTGCCTGTGGCCAGTCCAAAGTCCACTACACTGGCTGGAGCAGAAGAGGAAGTGGTGGTATGTGGCAGATGGGCACACAACACAAGAACTTCAAACTAAACTATGGCTGAGGATGCGGCTGAGCACATTTGAGATCTGTGTAATTAAAATGTAAGTGTGTTTCAAGTGCATTTTATTTAGTCATATATATTACTTGCATTGTTTTGATATGACAAAGATATACAATTTCCTTCAGTGTGGAAGTGATACCAATAATAGTGAAGCATGTCTGTATGGGAAGTAGGGATTTGTTTAGGCCATGTAGCAAGTGATGGTTCATGCTGCAGAGGATACATTCATCAAAGAGGTTGAGATGGAGCCTGGATCCACATACACTTCCAGGAGGAGCGTTTGCCATCTGTGTCCGGGAAAACTTCTCCTTCACCAGGCTCCTCTCATCTTGCCACTTTATTTTAGGTCAGCCACAGTGCATACCTCCTCCTCCAGTGCATTGGCAGAGTTTGTCAGCTCCTGCCACATGGCTGCCTTCTCCATTCCCCTGAGGATGCATGGAGGCAGACCATGTAGTGATCTACAACAAAGGACACTGAAAGGTATAAGTCATCCTCATTGAAGTTATTCTTTGTCTAGAGTGGGGCAAACAGCATCGTGGAGCCTATATAAAGCCTCTGAATCTCTGGGCTTCTGACAGTCAGCCAATTAATGGATTCCAAGGAAAAGGAGACAAAGCCTAGAGTGTGGGCTGTATTTACGTGCTTGCAAAGTTAATGTTTGTGAGATGTCTGTGGTTTTTTGAGTTTGCCACAGAGGTGATAGAGATAATCACCTACACTGTTGAGGTCGCCACCTATGGGCAAAAATCTGGTTGTAATGTTAGTGGCAATAACTTTATGGTGAAAATATCAGTTGTAAGTCTCCACCATATCATGTAAGGGGTGTAGACTAGTAAAATCTACTACTGGGCAGATATTCCTGTCCAGAAATGGTGAATACCATCAGGCCAGTGATCCCTGCTCGTAGATTTCCCTACTTGTATAGGCCCTATGATTTTCAGCTAACTTTTCTACCTGGAATGGAACCCTCACAAGAGAATGAAGTTGTACTTTATGCTTTACTAGTGCACAAACCATTATCCAAGTGTAATTTTAGTGTAAAATTTAAATATTACGTTACTAACATTTATTTACCAGCATATTCATTTTCATTTAAATTATTTTTCGCCATAAGACTGTGAATATTTGGTAGTCTTTTCATTTGTTCAAATGTTTTATGAATTTGCAATAGTTTGCATAGTGACATGCTTCTGTTTAAGTATGATAATAAATAAACATAACTAATTAAATCTTTGACGGCTCGTCAGAGGTTAGCCATCCGACCTTCCACCCAATTAAGAGTAGGCATTTGGATTCCTTTGCTTTTTCTTTTGCAGTTGGTCACTGCCAGGTCAAACCTGAAAATGAGGCACAGTAACAAAAAATAATGACCCCCCACTTAATAGGAGAAGACTCCCATGGTGTGGGGGTCTTTCGTTTAAATTCTTTTGTTGTTTTTGAAAAATAGAAAATGTGTAAAAGTCTGACAAGCGGCCGTTCTGTTTAAAGGAGCCACCTGTCAAGCTTTTACAACATTGACAGGAGCCACTGTGATGGCAGCTCCTCTCAATGTTAAGAGTTGCACTCTGAGCTGGTGGACAACTCTAGATTTGGCAGGCAAGGTTTCTCGAGAGACGGAGTATGCTTGTCCACCAAACTTAAAATCAGCCCCTATGTTAAACTCAAAAGATCTTACCAATTATGCTAAAGGATATATGTTTACATTGATTATGGTGGAAGCAAGGGAAGAGCCCTGAGGTACCCCATACTGAATAGAAAAAAGTGATTATAGGTATAGTAGACCAATCACAATCTGCCATTTGTCTGACAGGAAGGAACCGGGAATGAGAATGGTGTGTGTCCCACCTACTGTAGGATTCAGAATATAACACAGTGCACAACACAACTTTAAGATGAGCGGGTCCTTCCAGTGCCTAGACCTGGTAGCAATTAAAAAGCGACTTTAAAACATGTCCATCATGTGCTCTATATCATGCGCTTAACTTTACAGGCAAAACCACTGATTGTTTTATCAACAATGACTGAAACATCCTAATATATTCTATATCAGTGATGCAGTCCGTGTTCATATTTCACATGCTTTACTTCATCTTGCATTTCCCCAGAATATCTTTTTCTTACAGTTGCATTTCTGTAGTATTTTTCGTGCAACTTATGAGTCTTGCATGGAGCATACTCGGAACTGAGTTTCCTCTAGCAGTATGAATTAGTGCATTGTCTGTCAGACGAGGATTCAAAGCTGAGGCTGCAGGCAGTGTCAGTTTATCACTGTGCCTGTCAGTGGGTCTAAAATGGGTTTGGAGTAAGTTACATGTTTACACCCCAGATTAAAGCAATTGGCTTACTCTTGTGTGGATAGGCGACATCCCTCACTAAACCCCTCCCTCACACTTCCCAAATTCCTATTACTCCTACGTAATCCCAACCCCTTTAGGACTATGTTTGCCCCTTTCCCGTCCACTCCCGTGTCTCTCCCACATTTCTAATAAAACCAATACTTGTGTGTGCAGAGATTCCACAGTCAGCGTGGAAGAGTCCCCACACATAAGTATAGGCAAAAATTACATGTTGTACTACATTTTGCAGTATGTTATGTAATAGTACAAAAGTACTACAAAGTACAGTTTGTAAATCAGGAGCATGTGGGGTTAGTATTTATGTGTAAGCACCATCATTTCGGGGATATACGTTTATGAGTGGCAAGGTACCCTGGCAGTGTGCAACATGAGCTTTAGACAGTGGCCTGGGGCCCTGAGATGATGATAGCATTTGTATATGTTGCTGATGCCCAGGATTAGCAGTCAGATGGCCTGTGCGACAGCAGCATTGCATGGAGCGAAGTGACAGGTGCTCAGCCACAGATCTATAACCTCTACCTAGTGTAAGAAATTAGGAGGAGGTGAGTACCCACCTTAAATAATAATGACAATCCTTGTCAGGGTGAACCACTAAAGTCACTAAATTAACCTGAGCTCAGCCCCCTGGTTGATATGGCACAGAGTAGACAGACTTAACATAGAGGCAATGTGTAAAGTATTTATGCAGCACTAAAAAAGTAATAAAGTCAGAATGCAAAACAATGAAAATCCCATAATGATTTAGAAAAAAAAGAGTAAAATGTAATTAAAAAACCCACCAAAAATATAAAAATCAATTAAGGAGGAATAGCACCAAGAAGAACAAAGTGCCAATGATAGTCAATGGTAACGGAAGAACAGGAACTAGGCGCAATTATACGCTGACTGTGATGGAGCCCGGGTCAGATACACTAATCCGGTTTGTCCTGATCAAATATTTTACTTTCAGACTTTATTTCTTTAAGTTCCAATCCACCACAGGAATACACTTCTTAAGCCCCAAGGACCTCAAAGTAGGCACTTGGAGACTCACAGGGTGTCCAGGCCAGGTCCAGTTGCCACTGTTCAGCCGGGCAGTTGCAGGAAAGTTATCTTGCAGCTTGTTGTAAGCCTGTATGCATGTACCATGAACAAGAGGTCAGCCTTATGACCCTTGACGTCCTATTTTTTTGTCCTGGGTACAGGAGGGAGAGCAGGTCCAGTCCTTTAGGGCTCTTCTCAAATCTTAGATAGCAGGTTCAGTCCGCTTCTGATCTTCCACAGGTCCAGGTGTATTCTAAAGTGGGTGCCTCAAGATGTCATATTTATGCATGCCATGTGCAAGTGGGTGGGAATGACTCCTGGTGATGCTCTAGCCAATGGAGTAAAGTTTATCGGTCTAACCCTACACACTTTGGGAATTTTCAAACTGGTCAAAACCTTTGGCTACACTAAACTTGGGATTTGGTGGGTTGGGGGGTATGTGTGGGGAGAGCACTATGGTAAATCCAGTGTCCTCCCACATCTAATACCAAAATCCAGGGTTAGGCAGTCCTTGTTTCTACAACAACCTCAGAGACAGACGTCTGGTAGAACAAAGCTGAGTTTTCAGTAGCTTGACGTGGGACACACTAGGATTGTTTTGACATCCTGCCTTCGCCCTTTGAATGTTATATGTAAACACAGCAGGCCTGTCAAACAGGCTTTGACTCTGTAATTTCAAAACATCAAAAAGAGAGCCACTGTGATTAGGGCCAGACTGGCTGTGGAACAAAAGAGGGGCCATGCCCAAGTGTTAGCTAACATTTTCCTGTGACAGGAGAGGCCTCTTTGAAGTGTGCTCCAAGTGTCATATGAAAAATCTCAGCAGGCCTGCCAAGCAGGATGTGACCTTGAAGCAGGACGACTCTTTAGTGACAAAACTGATTCTCACCAGCCACCCCAGCATACTCTATAAGGTTCAGATGGGCCATCTCTGTCTATTCAGGTCAGCCTTTTGTTTGCTTCTGAGGGCATGGTCACACCTCATCAATGCCTATTCAAATGCTAATTACTAGCTCACAGAAGTTAGGAAGCAAAATGCAGATTTATCTTCCATGGACTTCCAGCAGGGCAAAGGAAACTTTCTAAAAAATACTTTTTCATAATATTTAGAAAAAAAATCAAACTTCACCATTCAATAGGATATTTAATCCCTATTAAAAATTGTTGTTTCATTATTTTTCTAGCTCATCACCTTCCCGAGATACAGTATTATTATTTAATATTGCATCCCAGTGCTTTCCTATGGAGCAGCTAACCCTGATACAGTGAAAATAGTTTTGAGGGGCCAGTCATTGTAAGGACATGTTTAATATTAAACCTTTACATGTCCTACTTTTAAATACCATGCATCCTGCCTTATGGGCAATAAGGCCTACTTAGGGGTGACATACATATTTAAAAGGAAGGTTTAAGCCTGCCATAAGGGGTTATTTTGACAGGTTGAATTCGCAGTTAAAACCTGCGCAGCCAAGGTACTGGTGGGAGACCTACATTCACGTTCACATTGTCACTGTAGTGGATGGCACAAGGGTTGCTGCTGTCCACTTCTAAAATTTAACTTACAGGCCCTGGGTACACCTTGGTACCATATACTAGGGGCTTATAAGTAAGTTAAATATACCAGTCAGGTATATACCAATGTTATCATGTTCAAAGGGGGAGCGCAAGCCTTTTACCAAAGGTTAGCAGGGGTAAAGTACACAGAGGTCTATAGCCAACAAAAAATAGGGTATAGCAAAAAAAGGTTAGGGTTACCCTGCAGAAAGGGCAAATTTCCAACACCCAGTTATAGTCGCTTCCCTAGAACCCAATCATCAGTATCATGGATTCTGACAAGGTGAGGCTCCAGAACGCACCCAGTGCTCCCACAATGTAGTGAATGATGCACAATAAACAAAAAGACTGCACTGTCTATATGGAGAATTATACGTCTACTAAACAACGTGTGATGATGTACAATCTATAGTCCATACATTATGACTGACAGTTACAACACCTAATGTCTGATTCATGGACTAGTCGGAAGTGTGAAAGACGCTTACAATAGCCAAGGGCTTAAGGAGGCTGATCTACTGACACTTTCTC
This sequence comes from Calotriton arnoldi, assembly GCA_963921515.1. Classification (NCBI taxonomy): domain Eukaryota; kingdom Metazoa; phylum Chordata; class Amphibia; order Caudata; family Salamandridae; genus Calotriton; species Calotriton arnoldi. Next base: position 83,156 of record CAWUFW010021111.1, on the reverse strand, counting down.
TCTGTAAGCTATTGTTGCAATTGGGGTCCGCCCATTTAGTACATCTGGATTTATTTGCTTTTTGAATCACCCGTTTTTGGACTTTTGACTGTGAGTGAGTCTCACTACATGTGTCTCACCCACAGCAGCCACCTGGCAAATGGATTGCACATGTTTACCGCCAGTGTCCCCCTTTTTTAAGATAAGGGTACTGCGATGCAGCTCAGGTAAGGGGAACTTGGTTGGTTACATGTGAACACATGTGCACACATGTGTTCACACATGTGAGGGTTTCGCATGTTAGACTATTCTCATTCGCAGCCCAGTAACTGCACGCAGGTAGCCTGGTGCAAAGGGGACTCTGCAGGATTAGATATTGACCTGGGGTAGGCCTCATACTGTTAGTGTGCACCATTAGGGAAAGCCAGTGTGGTGTACTGTTTTGTCTGTATAAACACTTCATTATACACTTAGGGGGAAAACTGCTTTAGAGCACAGTTTCGCTTCCCTTTGGCATATAAAGTCCAGTGACATATCAAAATGGGGTGCATCCTATGCGAGAAAATTAAATCTGCAAGTTCCAAGAGGATATTTGTACAACTTATGGATCATCCAGAATTGTCATATTTCTCTGGCTCATCTCAGGATCAGAGCTCAGGCCTTTTGTCACCCTCTATGCCAACTTAGTTACTTTTCTCCATAGCCGCAGGAACAAAGGCTGCCCCACACAAAGGGAGTAATTAAAAGTGCTTCCCTCAGCTCCTGAGGAGGGAAGAGTAAGGATAAAAATATGCATCTGTTAATTACCTGCCACACTGCACCAGGGCTGGGGACAGCCCAGGCCCACTGATTAAAGGAGGAAGGCCAGACAACTGGAGCCTACACAGAAGGAGGTATCTGTTTGAACTTTTGGTGGGAAAGGCCCTGGTAGTGATGTCAGCGAGGGGCTGAGCTGAGACCCCAGGAGAAGATGTGAACAGTGACTCCTGGATGAAGCCATCTTGAACTGTCCCAGCATGCTGTGCAGGAAGGTTGGGACAGGGGTGGAAAGGTGATGTGGCACCCCAGGATTGGCCAGGGGTGTCTGGCTTCTAGTACGTTCCACCCCCTTTTAAAGACCCTTGCACAAAGTAGGAGAATCTCTTGGTTGATATTTTTCTGCTTCTTGCTGCTAGACGCTGGGACTGGACAGTCATGAACAACTGGAAGGAGGAACCTCTTGATGCACAAAAAGGACAAAGTACTCTGCCCCAGTTGACCTCAGGATTTTGTCTCTAAATTTGCCTTCAAGCACCTGCGCCTTCTTCGATGTATCCTTCCCATCCTTCACCTCACCCAGAAAATCCCTATTAACACAGTGGTGATAGCCTGCATTGACAATTGCAACAGCCTCTACACCACCCACCCTAAAACATCTATCTCTACGCTGCAACAAGTGCAGAATTATGCTGCACATCTATTTAATTTGAAAAGCTATGGCTATATTCCACATGCACTAGAATCCCTCCAGAGTCTCTCAGTGAAGCAAAGAGCTAGCTTCAAATTCCCATGCAAAAGCATTGCATGATCTATCACCACACTACATGTCTAGGCAGTTCCCCCCTTACCTTTCATCCAGAAGTCTACGATCTTCCAACCACAACTTATGGTCTATTGGATTGTACTGATGAAGGAGCTTAGTTAGAGGTAGCAACTTTCGCTTGCAAGGATTATCCCTATAGAATTCTCTCCCAATTCTTCTCATAGTTAAACCCAACTTCTACAGATTCAGACAACTCCAAACGTTCACCTACTGAAGCCTTTGCTTTGATTTCTTTTACCTGAACCAAAGCACTCCGAGACTACCTTAAGTGAATTGTAGCGTTTTTCAGAAACCCCAAATAAATAAATACATACATAATTACTTGTAGCATATTTTCTGCTCATGTTTCACTTTACATGTGTAACTGTAATGCTAACAATGAAATCCTAGAACACAAACAGATTTTTGTCAGGCATAGGCAATCAATCACATTTAAATAGTATGTATTTTCTATACTTATTACTTAAATGATGTGAGATCAGTTTGTGGCATCTGTGCCGTGGTGCAAATAGAATTTACTGCATTGCTTATCACACAATCAGTGACCCTGCTACAAATGGATCCACCGTTTCTTCTCCTTTGCTCCAGTGCAAACTTTCTGTACTACCACCCCTGGTGTTTCCACTTCTGGATGACACACATATGATGTGAGCCACGGCGACATAGGGCCCATGAACAGGTCTCTTAGATTAGCTGCCTTACTGGTGTAGGAAGCAGATCCCCCGTGAGGTTTGGTCAACCCTCTGCATTGCAGGGACTGGAGGGACCTACCATACGCCCTGATGTGCCAGTACAATGTAATTCTGATGCAAGGAAAAGGTTTAGAGTGGGAAGTATGTCTTCCGATTATTCATATTTTTCTATTCTTTTAAAAAAAAATAGATCAGAACATATCATTAGCCATGCTTCTTAGTGAACCTGACTTTTCTCTCGAAATTTACATCTTTCTCTCATTTTCTGTTAAGGTTCTGTACCCTGTTTTCTCACCTAAAGAATTATAATGAGGTAGAGTGCATGAGATCTGTGGGGATAGCGCTGGACCCAGAGTCTAAAGGTAAAAGGATGATTGATGGCATGAAATTACCATAGAAGTACAATCAAGATCAGATTTTGAAATGAATTTTTAAGCAGGCTAAGAGATACCCTTTGATTTGCAGTCTACAGGAATGGATAATGCCTCGTTCAGTGAATAAAGTTCCTCTCTGTGAGACTTGTGTTTTGCTGATCTTTGCAGCGGTGAATAAAAGGAATCTTTTTTTCATGTGCAACATATCAAGAGTAATATGCTTAAAGTTAAAATGTAAGAAAAAGGAAAATAAATAGAACAAAAGTATAATTTTGTGTGTGAAATCGTAAAAAAAAGTCCGATATGTATGTTAGTAAACAACAAATCAAATGTGTGCGTGGCTTCATGCTGGCTATTACGGTCTGAGTGAAACCACAACCTGAACAAAGATAACAGTAATGATTTGCCTGAGATGATTTATTATGATCTGACATTTAAAATGTAATTTGTTTAAAAATGTATTACAGAATACAACTGATAATGTCCAACACAGAATGACACAAAAGGTTCTATGCATGTTGGTCAATTCGTTTATGATTGAAAACAGCATGTGGGCTTACTGGTTGTCTTTTAAACATTGTACTGAAATTGCAAGCAGAGGTAGAGGGGCCTATACACACTGCATTATGTAGTACATTTTATAGTACTACAACATGCTATTTACAAACCGGCAATTTCCGTCTCTCCTATCTTTTTCTGTGTGGATATCTCCGCCCCAGTACTGAATCTCTACACAAATAATTATACATTTAATAGTAAATGAGGGAGAGACAAGGGAGTGGAAAATATGGAATAATGATGACTTAAGGCGTAGGGATCAGGGAGGAGTCAGGAGGGATGTAGGGAAGATGAGGGAGGGGTTTACGGTAAAAGAGTAAGCAAACTACACTTCTAAAGTTACTGCAGCCAAAATAGGATCCAAAACAGTGGTAAATTACTCCAGCTCACAGCTGACGTAAGTCCAGCACCACATATTGCCAACCACTTGTACTGCAAAACCCTCCCATAAAAATTAATGGAGGTATGAACTTAAAATAAAACACGCCAGCAAATAATGTTAATTTAATTTAAATTATTTTAAATAGTTAAAAAAATAAGGACGTTTAATTTAATGATAATAAAAAAGACAAAATTAATACATATGTATTATTTTTTGTGAACTATGTTGTAATTAAAATCAGATGTAAGTGAACATGTTATTAAAATATAAATACATGTATTTTATTAATTCTGCACGTAACCTCTATTACTTATTAATACATGAACATTATTTCTCTTTTCTTACTTCATTTGGTAATTTAAAATGAATCTTCTGGAAAAGCATTATAATCTATGAAATTTAAAATAATTACATTTTTAATTTCAATTTTAGTTATTTGTACTGTGCCACTTTTTTCTTTTGCTATACATTTAAAATAAATATATGAAATTAAATTACAATAGTATTTTGCATTACAGTCTAAAAGGCTGTTTAATGATTGAACATGGGGAAATGTTTGTTTGCTCATCTTTGGAATTCTCCTGTGGGACTAAATGCTGGCGGTTTACTTAGAAAGTATATAAACACTTGCAACACACCTGATAGTGAAAGGAGTGATTGCTCTCAACTCATTTCAATAACAACCAATCATAGCCAGGCTAACCACATAAGAAAGGAATCTACACACGAAACCTCTTTTCCTGCTGTTACTATGTCAGTGAATGTCTTTGTAGGCTTTTTCCTTCTTTTGAGGAGGAATTATTTGAGGAGAAGGTGAGAGAGGGTTCTCAGGCAAATGATCAGTATCTTTGGGAAGTCCAGTAAAGCTTTTATTGTCAGACACTGCTTCTCACCTAATGTTATCCTGGGCATTATTGCTGACTGGGAGCAGGCCCTGGATTTACCTACAACCCACTCTCACGCTTTCCTCACCAAAGTCAAAATATTAGCTGCACTCTATTTTGTGGCCACTGGATCTTTCTAGGTGGTCTCCTCTGACAAAGTTAGTATCTCACAGGCAACCCAGTCTCAATGTTTGAATCAGGTACTGAGATGCATCAACAGTTGGCCTTGGTGGAGTTCATGGAGTTCCACGAAGTGACCAAAAAACTCTGCCGCGATACGCAGAGTTCTGCAAGCGGCGGAGTGCGATACGTCGCGCTACTCGCGCTGATTTGAAGTGCCGGGTGTTTGTCCTGCGCTGTCAAATCAGCGTGAACGGCACCACAAGCAGTGCAAGAGGGTGTTGCTTCTTTCTGTTGCTCGAGTAGATGTTCTACTCGAATGGCAGCTTCCTCAACGTGAGCAGTAGGTTCCTCAACGAGAGCTGTAGTTACCAGCCGCGACCGCCCGCATTGAGAAATCTCGCAGGGAGGTGGTCTGGAGTAAGATTTTCATCGCTTGCGCACTCCAACTTAACATTTGTGAGCCGCGGGAGAGGAAAAACTATGCTCCGCCCCCTAAACGGAGTTTTTGGGAAGTCCGCGCTCTACGCGGAGTGGGAAAACTCAGCAAACCCTGCGAGCGCAGCAGAAGTTCAGGCCCAGGCCTAATCAACGGAGGAGTGCATCAGTTTATAACCATGCCACAAATACTGGTGGAAAGGGAGGCGTGGGAATTGTATGCTTTTGCCCACTTCCTTTGTGTACAAGGTGCCACTGACTGCACCAACGTGGCACTTTAGCTACCTCAGCACTCAGCACACCTTTTCCTCAACAAACACCACTGGCATTCAGTCAAAGTGCAGACTGACTGGGATCGCAGGGACTACTTCACAAATGTGTATGCTGCCTTTCCTAGAAGCACACACAATAGCTACATTTTCCAAGAGTCACCTCTTGCATGTCATTTGGTTGCTGGAGATTTTGGTAAAGCATGTCTTATCGGTAAGTAACAACACCTCACACTGAGCCTACATTTGTATCTGGGGGTGGCATCTCAAACATAATCAATAATCCCTACAACACAATACACAAACCATACCCTGATCCAGACTGCATGTAGGAGGGCATGATGTGGTACAATTAGAATACAGGGCTCTTTGTTTTTTGCAGGTGATGCAGAGTTTTCTCTTTCTCCTCACACATTACAGATGTCCAAGAAGGAAGTGGCCCGATTCGGGTCACTCGGGTCACTAATGACTACCTCTCAGCCTTCCACTAAAATGAAGAGTCGGTCAGACAGTAGAGAATACAAACCAATATCTGTTTATTCAAATACACTCAGAGCGGAGCCCAATCTGCCCAGTCGCTTAGGAGTGCTGCAGAGGGACTGGCATCAGCAAGCATAACGATACATTATGTACACTTCGAAACCAATGAAAACACGCCCATCATGGAATTTTCCAGAGAGATGCAGCTGGGCCGTAAATTACAACAAAGTAAGTTTCGATTCTGAGGCCGGGCACACACTATCTACTATTCAAAGACACTCTGCCTGTACCCGCCACTAGACAAGTGGTAGAAGGCTTACATCTAAAGGAGAGGTATGCGCTAATAAGAACAGTGCATTCATTAGTGTAGCAAAACTCAGCTCTGAAGAAACATAACCTAGAGAAGGCAGTTTCTCGGAAATGGCAAAGAATTAGTTTCGATCAAGATACAAAATGGCGTCCATATACAAAATGGCGCCTCGAATGCTAACTTACATAAAACAATGCTAAAACCTATTTTTCTATTCGAACAGACCCTCCTTTTAGCATGAGCTAAACATTTTTGTTTAATAGCAAAAAGACATATAATTCAATAAATCATGAATAAATTGTTTTAGGAGCACTCCGTATTTTCAGCTTCGGGAAGGGAAACAGTAAGGAGAGAGGAAGTCTCAAAAATACCCTCATCTATTTGCATGAGGTCTTCTACTTCCTTTTGAATCATAATTGTTGCATTAGTATCATGAATTGATATTCTCTTAGGAGCGAGAAGGGTGGTGCAATAAGAGCAACATAAGGGGAGACACTGGACCAGGACACAGCAAGCAATCAAAATCACAATGAAATAAATCACCTTTCCAAGGATCCAACCCCATCCACCAAAAAGTGACCAACTCCAATTCCCACTCTCCATTCCTCTAACATTTTCTAGGATGTCTAAAATGTGCTGGGTAATATTCTTTTCCATATTAGTGATCCCAACTACACACTGGTCTCCTACTACCGCGCACACACCACCACTCTTAGCTAGGATGAAATCAACAGCATATCTAGTTTGCTCAGAATATATGTGCATACTTTCCAATTGGGTGGTGATGTTGCGCAAAGCAGCTACGGTGGAGTTAGCCAGTATCTGCAACTTACATCCAAAATATTCTCTAGCTTTTTCAGCCCTGGCCATTGCAGTACCACCGAAGGTAATAATGGAGGAAAGAATATCCCCAAAGGTGATACCATTACTATAATTATTGACTTCCAAATCTGTCACTCCATCACAGAACTCTGCAGTCAACGTTCTTTTTACCCATCGTACATTTGGCTTACTGTACTTACAAGGCACACCTAGAGGGAGCACCATCCCTAGAGCAACATCATCTGTACCGTTATAAACATTTGAATAAGTACCATTAGACAGAAAATAAAATCCTGGGTGTGCATAAAGTGGACCTTGATAATCTACAGGAGCATATCTGGTGTTCATTCCAAAAGTACTCGGATCCTTCTTTTTCACTAAAGACATCGTATTTTTGAACATTATTATTCCAGAACAATTGACATACAAAAATTTGTCAGTACTGTTTACTATCGGACAACATGCAGGATAATAACCAGCTTTCCGAGTAACCGTTAAATCTTGGTAATGCCAGCCCACTAAGGTAATGTTCTGCTATCTCATATACAGATTATCACAACACGTATTATTGTCACAACCCGGATACCCCTTTCTTCGTGGCTTTCTGTAATATAAACAAGGACCAGGATACCCCATTCCAAACTCACCCCTCACCTCTACGAATTGGACTGGGCAGATATATGTATAATTGACAAGTGACAATGGGTAAGCAGTCCGTAAATTTATAACAGATTAGGTGGGATAACAAGCTGTACCTTCTCCAAAAAATCTTTTATGTGTGTCTAGAAAAACATTACTCGGGCTGCCCTCTTGGTGCGTATTTGATAAACAACCTTATGTTTAGTACATGACGGTGCATCCTGATCACATTCCAAAACCCAGGACACCCCACCCAGAATCAATAGCAATAAAATCACAAGAATAGCACATAACATTTTTTTCTTGGTAGACCAAAATATGTGTGTATGAACAAGGGGAATCACTGGCTGCTCTTCGTCAGCAAATATTCTGCCGAGGGGGTGCCTAGAAATGATAAATTAAAAAGGGCAAAATGCCAGCAAGAAGAATATACAAGTTCCCAGTGTCCGTCAGAGCCTCACTGGTACAGGCTCCTATTGTCCATCAAAACGTTGGCGCTCTTGGGCACTGGTGGTGGATCTTGCTCTGGCCTAAGCTCGTGTTCCCACGTCAACCAGGATAATGTACCCCCAAGGGAATACTTTCGATCTATCCTGTCCAATGTTCAAACAGAGCACAAATCTCACATCTCCCTAAACTAATTCCGTTGGTACTTTAGCAAAGTGCACCCTAACTTACACAGACCATCCCTAACTAATCTGACTTCTCCTTTGGTGCACTGTTCCTCAGCCGAGGGCGCAGATTATACCTAGTAACTCCAGGCACAGAGGGATCAGTGAAAAGGGGCTCCTGGATAGCCCGTATTTCCGGAGGTACTGCTGCATTCAGCACTTCATCATTTTCCTCATCTGTTTTGATCCAGGTCAGTCTGGTGTCGCTGAAGGGGACAGACGGAGGCACCGTCTCACACTCGGAGTCCCCTACTCTATCCCTCACCCATTGATCGTAAGGCAAGGGTAGAGGTATCCTGCGACAATGAGTCGCAAGCACCCAGTTCTTTCAGCTAGCAACCTTGACAGCTGTGCGCGTAGCCAGGAGGACCTGCTCAGATTCCTTCCACCGTGGCTCCAAACTCTTCTTCCGCTGGAAGTTTCGTACCAGCACAAAATCGCCAGGCTGAATATCGTGTCTGGGCCCCTCTGGTGTAGCTGGCAGGGCTTCCCAGACCTGTTGGTGAATAGAACGCAAACTTTCAGTTAACAAAGCAAGATAGTCAACCAGCAACGGATACTCAATATCTGAAAACTGCCGGGGTCGCGGGACGCCCCAGACATTTGCCGGGCGTCCAAACACGACCTCATACGGTGACAATCCTGAGCTAGAATGTGCTGTTGTTCTTGTCGACAAAAGAGCTAATGGTAAAGCATCTGGCCACTGCAACCCTGTAGTCTCCTGAATCTTTACCAATTTAAGTTTGAGAGTATCATTGTACTTCTCAACCAAACCTGCTGACTGTGGGTGGTTGGCAGCATGGAACTTCTTTTTTTTTTTTTTAAATTTTTTTATTGAAAAAACAAAAACAAATAACACCACACAAATCAACATAAATACAAAACAAATCATCATCAAGATACACAATATGACATTAAATGTGAAGTGGTCAAATCAAATAATTGGGGACATTACCAAAAGAATATCAGAATGGAGCCTAATTTAAGGAGTCATATTTGTAAATAATTCCAGTGAAGCATAATCACAAAGATTCATTATCTACGGCAAACGGAGAGTCGACATTAAAGGGGGCGCATAGCCAACCTCTGTTCTTATTCCAGGGGGCCCAAATTTTCATCCATTTACCCGGGCAACCTCTACTTTCGTACACCACTCTCTTAGCCTGCATGCACCAGTCCATATCGGACTCCCAATCAACGCATTTCAAATCAACCTCTCCCTTCCAGGTTCTGGTGATGTTTCGCTTAGCCACCATGCATCCCAAAGTGACCCACAACCGCTCCCGTCTAGACAGATCTGTGGCGTCCCAAATGTTCAAGAGACACAGCCTCGGGGTAGCCTCCACTTCTTTACAGCAAGTCTGAGATAAAACAGAGATGACCTCCCCCCAATATCTCTGAAGGGTCGGACATTCCCACCATTGATGCAAATAAGTACCTACGTGGCCGCAGCCACGGGGACACAACGGAGAGTCTAAAAGACCCATTTTAACCAATACCGAGCTTGTGTAATAGGCCCTTTGCAATAGTTTAAGCTGAATCGATGTAAACCTGGAGCGAATCGCAACCTCACGGGGCGACCCCAGGGCCTCCCTCCATTCCTCGTCGGAAATCTCACCCACGTCAGAGCACCATTTTGTACGGACTTTGTCAAGGGGGTCAGATGAATTATTGAGGATTTTACGATATGTGAGAGATATGGCTTTGTTGGGGAGATAGTCGTCCAATAGCCTATCCTCCAAAGGGGAAGACACCGGCAATTCCTCGCCTCTAGAAAGCACCTTGGTCAGTACGCTTCGCACCTGAAGGTAGCGGAACGTTTCCCCCTCATGTAGTTGGTATTGCTGCTGCAAATCACTGAAAGGCACCATACGCCCTTAACCCACAAGTCGCCCACCCTGGACAGGCCAATCAAATCCCATTTATCAAACCCAGGTTGCTGCCCAAGTGTACCCAGGTGACAAGAGTCAAACAATGGAGTTGCCTGTGTAATTTTACCCCTCCAGCCCAACGCTGAGTTCGCAAGGTACCAGACGGAGACTGTCGTGGAGGTCGGGGTGAACTTGGGCTCTAGTTTTGACCCTCCATACAAGGCCCTTAAGTAAGTACCAGGTAGCATATTGTGTCTATCCATCCGATATGCAGGCTCATCAATTGGTCGATGCATCCAGTGATTAAGGACAATAAGTTGTGAGGCCCAGTAGTATGATCTGATGGACGGCAAGGCAATTCCGCCATCATACCAGCTCCTAATAAGCTTGGCGAAGGCGATTCGGGGTGTGCCGTTGTTCCACAAGAGGTTGCGAACTTCGGACTCGATAGAAGTGAAATACTGAGCTGGGACTAAGTGTGGTGTATTCTGCAACACATAGAGGAAGCGAGGGAGCGCCATCCTTTTATAAAGAGCTGCTCTCCCCAGGAGCGTAAGAGGAAGAGTCCTCCAATGCTGTACATCCGCCTTAAGACGCTGAAGGGGGGGCAGCAAATTACATTGATAAAAGACCGCCTCATCTGTCGTAATGTAGATTCCTAGGTATTGGAAGCCATCAGTAACAATTTTAGCACCACAACCCGATGGGAGAAGTGGAGGGTGTCCACTCAGGATATATATCAGGGAGCATGGAACTTCTGCTTTATGTGCAAACCTTCACAAATTAACGGAATCACTTTGGCATTAAAATTACTTCCGTTATCACTCCAGATCAAACGGGGCACGCCGAAACGAGGAAAGAACTCCTTCAGGAGTACCTTTGCAGTCGTAATGGTTGTATTGTCTTTAGTGGGGTAAGCCTCAACCCATTTACTGAATGCACAGACAACCACCAGAACATACTTCAAATTATTGCATCTGTCTAGCTCTATATAGTCCATCTGAAGGACCTCAAAAGGAAAAGTGGGTGGTGCGAAATTACCAGGTGGTGTAGGGGTGCCCTTTCCAGGATTGTGCATCATACACACCATACAGTACTTCACTAAGTGTGCAGCTGTCCTTGAGATATTATCATTCTGCCATACAGGGTCCAACAACTTGCAAATACCCTTAGCACTAATATGGGATGGGCCATGAGCCATCGTGACTTAACCCTTTCCGTGCTCATGACGAGCTCAGCTCGTCATGCTGCGCAGTAGCGCTGTGCGCATGACGAGCTGAGCTCGTCACGGTCCCACCCGCGATCGGAATGTCCAGCATACGAGCGGAATTCCGATCGCGGTCAAGGGGTTAAGGAAGAACATATGCATCTGGCAAAATCCATCCCTGCTTCCCTGACTTATCAATCCAACATCCCTCATCGTTCAATTGTGCTGTACTTTCTTGCCACATTGCTAATTCCTCTATCGTGGCCTCACTTTGTATCTCCTTCACATTCTCGAGTGTATCCTCGAACATGGTGACTTCAGGCACCCACCTAGCGGGACCTGCTACAAACATTCTTTTAATTTTAGTCCGGGCTGTTTCCTTAGCTGTCTGATCTGCAAAAGCATTTCCCCTACCTAAAATCATCAGTGAATTTCCGGTGGACACTACACTTTACTATAGCCAATTTCTTAGGGAGTGTCAAAGCAGACAAAAGCCTCAATATAAGGTGCCCATGCTGAATTTTGGTGCCATGCGAAGTAAGAAACCCTCTCTCAGCCCAGAGTTGCCCAAAGTTATGTGCGACTCCAAAGGTGTACTGGCTGTCAGTATAAATATTGACAACCAGTCCCTCACTCAATTCGCAAGCTCGTATAAGGGCAACAAGCTCAGCAGCTTGGGCCGATTGATAGGGAACTCGTAATGTCTCAACTACCGTACGCAGCGTAGTGATAGCATACACAGCAGTTGTTGTGCCATCTGGTAATTTAAAACAAGAGCCATAGACATATAGTTCCCCTTGTGGGTCAGATGGGGGAACATCAGTCAAGTCTACCCTTCCTTTCGTCTCTTCTTCCGTTCGGAAGATACAGTCATGTTTATCAATCTCATCATTCTCAGAAGGGAGGGGCAGTAACGTGGCTGGATTCAGAGTGGCACATCTATTGATTGTGATGTGTTTAGCGCACAATTTTAATTCATAGTCGGTCAGACGCGCACTGGTGAGGTGCTGTGTCTTAGTCTTATTCAAAAGTGTATCCACAGCATGGGGTACCATGACTGTGAGGTCAGTATCAAGTACGAGTCCAGCCGATTGTCTTATCGAGACGGCCACAGCCGCAACTGCTCTTAGACAGCTCAGGAGGGCTCATGCGACAGGGTCAGGAACGGCAGAGAAATAAGCACACAGCCGTTGCTTATCTCCAAATTTTTGTGTTAAAACAGAAAGTGCACAACCAGCCATCTCATGGACGAACAACACAAACGATTTGTTATAGTCAGGGGTGCCAAGTACTGGAGCTGAACAAAGCACAGTTTTTAATTGCTCAAAAGACTGCTGACATTCAGGCGTCCCAGGCAGGGGGCTCATGCACGTCTTTAGTGGTTAGTGCAAGCAAGGTTTTGATTAGTAATGAGTAGTTAGGTATCCACTGCCGACAGTAGGAAGTGATACCTATAAAAGCGCGCACATCTTTCTGAGTTTGTGGAACGGGCATTTTAACAATAGTACTGAAGTGCTACGGGGTCAATCTCCTACCCTCCTTCGACAGTAGGTTACCTAAACAGGAGGTCGACCTCCTGTCGACAATACTGAAATTTAGAAAGAGAAACTTTATGTCCATGTTGGGCCAAATGCAACAACAATATAACTGTACTATCTCTACTACCCTGCTCTGTGTCAGAAGCAATAAGAAGATCGTCAACATACCTCACCAATACATTACCTGCAGGAAGTGAAAGGTAATCTAATTGACTCTTTAGAGCCTGACTATTAATACTTGGACTCTCAGTATAGCCCTGAGGAGCTCGACAGAACCTAAAGCTTCTACCAGCTAGTGTAAACCCGAACAAGTACCTATCTGGATGAATGGGAATACTGAAGAATGCATTTTTTAAGTCGATGACAGAGAAGAATTTAGCAGTAGAAGGGATCATTGTCAAAAGAGTAGTGATGTCAGGGACCACTGGAAACTGGGGAACCACTATTTTATTAACTTCACGCAAATCAATCACAAAACGGTAAACATCTTCATGCTCAGCAAGGGAACCTGAGGGTGTCTGTTTAAGAATTGGAAGGATAGGGCTATTACAAAAATTAGCAGTCGTCTCTTCAACCACTCCCTTCTTGATCAAATCCTGAATAATTTGCAATAGGGCTCGCTCTCCTGCCTGTGGTATTTTCTACTGAGGGATACGGGGCAAAATGGCACCATCCTTAACCTGTATCGAGACTGGAGGTATCTGCAGTAATCCCATGTCTGTATCACCTGTCGCCCACAAAGTGGGTGGCACATCAGCAAATTCAACAGGAAGAGGCGCATCTTTGGACAAACACTGTTTAGCACGTACTACATCTGGTCCCATCGTCATATAAACACCTGCCGGGGAACAATAAATAGTAGCATGCAGTTTCTTCAACAAATCCAGACCCATCAAATTTTCACCACAGTTGGATGTCAATAAGAAAGGAGAATCCACAGTAAAAGGACTAATAGTCAACGCAAGGGGTTTTAAAATGGGGCTTACAACCGGTACACCAGAAAAACCTACCGAAACATTATTATGGCCAGACAGAGCCGCCCCAGGGACCATATTTTGAGAAACAGAACTTTTCGTAGCACCTGTGTCCACCAAAAACTCCTTAGTCGAACCTTGCAGTTCCGCTGTTACATAAGGACCACGCTGGTCTACAGGTATTGGAATCGGTCCCCCATTGTGTCCCTGGCTGTCCTAGCTGTAAGACATTCCTGTTGCTTCCTCCATATCATAATCATCATGGTAGTACTGTCCTTCATGAGGGTCATCAAAGTAATTATTATCAGAATGACCCTGTGAGGCTACAGCATTTTGAGCCCTATCTGCCACACCAGCTCCACGACCCCGTCCACGAGAACCTCGTCCTCTCGGGACCGCTACCTTCTGCAAAAGCACAGGGCACTCGCCAATGTCCCTCCTCTTTACAATACGCACACTATTTCGTACCAAAAGGCGTAGTTGTTGGCTGCCTACTAGTGCGTGGAAGCTGTTGGGCAGAACCACCACGTCCTCTCCCATTCCCTCTAAATGCCTGCTGTAACAACACCTCGTCTTTAATCCTTATCCCTTTTCTCTGTCCTCTCCTTTTCCTCATTATCCCTCTGTTCATAATGCTGTTCCATATTCAAAATAACAGAGGGGGAAGAAGTGAACCAAGTACTTTCTGAAGCCTGCAATCGAGTCGCAATTTCAAGAAGCAAATTAGAAACAAATCTATTAACAAACAACCGAACACCTCCCTCAATAGACAAATCCTGCCCACTGTAATCCAAAAACGTACTCTCAAATCGGGTGAAGAAATCAGACACACCCTCATCTTTTTTTTGTCGACAAGCCGACAATTTATCCCAATCCACTTTCCTTGGTGGAATAAGAGAATGCATGTTTGTAATGATGCGGCCTGGCAAAGCAAGTATCTCTGCCCGAGGCTTATCGCCTGGCTTTCTTTCCTGGTTCCATGCCTTAATTTGATCCCAAGTACCACCCAACTCTGGAACATGATCTTGAGTATGGACCTGCCTCCAAATATCAACGGGAACAAGAAGACCAAAAAACATTTCAATGTCAGCAAGAGTCATTACCGTCGAAGAAGCAGCTTCAGTCAATTCTTTATAATAAGCAGTAGGATTTTTCCTAGGATCTGGCAAATGAGTCTTAAGGGATAAAACCTCACTTCTTTTCCACGGAGTATAAACCCATTTTTCTTGAAACCAGGCCGCCACTGCCGCTCGAGTAACATTACCTCATCCATCCGTTAACTTTGGTATCTCTGGGTGATATATAGGATGAACCTCTCTCATCTGAAACTGGGACACCGATCTGGGACTTTTCTCATGAAGTCTTTCCTATAAGCTATTATTGTCGTAATATTAGCAAAGACTTGTTCCGGCCCCAATTCACTAATATACACTCGATCTCTAATGTCATTTAAAATTTGAGGTGCTTCCGCTTCAAAGTACTGTTACCAAAGACCAATCAAAGTAGCTGATGTGTTTAAGGGCATGCTGCTGTATAAAGGGCTCAAAATCTCTCATAGTCGCCCAGACATCCTCTACACTATAAATAGGATTACGGGCCCACTGTGCAGCCTGACTGTTTCTATTCATCTCCCACATCAGATCGCACTAACGGTCCCATGCGCTCCTTAAATTTCGTCCAATCCCTATCCTCAAATCCAAGCAACGGTGTCCCACTACTTACTAATGTCGGAGGATGAAAAACCACAGTGGGAGTGGCAACAGAAGTAACAGGCACTATCGTCGCTGAGGGTTGTATCGCGTGGGAAAGAGCTGGCGAAAGGGACTCTGAGACACTAGATATGGCAGGAGTTCTAACAGTCACATGGGCCACAGACGACAAAGAAACAGAAGAAAGAGGAGGAGGAGGAGCCGAAGCCACAGCCGTTGACATAACAGCGGTAGACACAGGACAGAGACAGTGGACGCAATTGTAACGGGCGGCTGTGAGGGCACCGGAACAGTGGGATATATTCTTTGTGGGGCATATGGAGGCAGGGTTCGGGCATCCAACAATTCTTCCACAAAAGTATCATCTTCTTCCTGAGCCACATACGATTTATCAATTTGTAATCTAAACCTTCTATCGTCACACTCAACACCCTTTTCCTGTTTTTCCCTATCATATGCTACAGTTTTCTGAGACATTGTCTGCATTTTCCCTTTCCGGGCCTCTTTTCCTACCTTCAATCGCCGCTGTCTAGCTGCTTTCTGCCACGTTCTGAGGGAATCAAATATAGACTGCCTACTTTGTCTCTTAAATAACTGCTCCTGTAAAAACACAAATTTTTGTTCATCAAAAGTGCCCGTCAATGGACTGCAACTCGGCGTTGTCCCTCGTATAGTTGTGCCATAATGTACTAAACATAATAGGGCCAAGACCATGCTTCACATACATATCAAGATTCGGAGTGCCTTCTGGAGGCGCCAGCTGAGCTTCTTCCAATTGAGCATCTGCAGAACAGCAGCGGCAGCACAAAGAAAACAATTTACTAACACCAGGCATTCTCAAAAGAACACAAATTCCCTATTTTATGCCTGGCAAAGCAAGTGCAAATGCTTTTATCCAAAGACGGTCCTTAGACCGTACCAAATACAAACCAAAATAGTGCCAAATCCACAAAAAAAAATCAAAACAGACTCAATCAATCAATTAATCAGGTCACTTATAAAGCGCACTACATACCCGCGAGGGTCTCACGGCGCTGGGGGACGAAGGGGGGGGTGCTGCTACTGATCGAAGAGCCAGGTCTTGAGGAGTCTTCTGAAGGCCAGTAGGTCTTGGGTCTGCCGAAGGTTGGTGGGGAGGGTGTTCCAGGTCTTGGCGGCGAGGTGGGAGAAGGATCTGCCGCCGGCGGTCGTTTTCCGGATGCGGGGGACTGTGGCGAGGGCGAGGCTGGTGGAGCGGAGCTGGCGGGTGGGGGTGTAGAAGCTGAGTCGTCTGTTGAGGTAGGCTGGTCCGGAGTTGTGGAGTGCTTTGTGTGCGTGGGTGAGGAGCTTGAAGGTTATCCTCTTGTTGACAGGGAGCCAGTGCAGGTCTCTCAGGTGGGGTGTGATGTGGCTGCGGCGGGGGATGTCGAGGATAAGACGTGCAGAGGCGTTCTGGATGCGTTGCAGCCGTCTCAGGAGCTTAGCCGTCGTTCCTGCGTAGAGGGCGTTTCCGTAGTCCAGCCTGCTGGTGACGAGGGCCTGGGTGACTGTTTTTCTTGTTTCGGTGGGGATCCACTTGAAGATCCTGCGGAGCATTTGGAGGGTGTTGAAGCAGGATGAGGAAATGGCGTTGACCTGCTTAGTCATGGAGAGGGTGGGGTCGAGGATGACCCCTAGGTTGCGTGCGTGGTCGGTGGGTGTCGGGGCTGTTCCCAGTGATGTCGGCCACCAGGAGTCGTCCCAGGCTGAAGGGTTGGAGCCAAGGATGAGGACCTCCGTCTTGTCCGAGTTCAGCTTCAGGCGGCTGGTCCTCATCCATTCGGCGACGGCCTTCATTCCTTCGTGGAGGTGGGCTTTGACGGTGTGAGGGTCTTTGGTGAGGGAGAGGATCAGCTGGGTGTCGTCGGCATAGGAGATGATGTTGAGGTTGTGCTGTCGGGCGACGTGGGCGAGGGGTGCCATGTAGATGTTGAACAGCGTCGGGCTGAGGGAGGAGCCTTGGGGTACGCCGCAGATGATCTTGGTGGCCTTGGATCGGAAGGGGACGAGGCGGACGCTTTGAGTTCTGCCGGAAAGGAAAGATGTGGTCCAGTCCAGGGCCTTCTCTTGGATCCCGGCGTCGTGAAGGCGTGTTCGTAGTGTGTGGTGGCAGACCATGTCGAAGGCGGCTGATAGGTCCAGGAGGATGAGGGCTGCTGTTTCTCCGTTGTCTAGCAGGGTCCTGATGTCATCGGTGGCGGCGATGAGGGCGGTTTCGGTGCTGTGGTTGCTGCCGAAGCCGGACTGGGAAGGGTCCAGGATGTTGTTCTCCTCGAGGTAGCGGGTCAGTTGTTTGTTGACGATTTTCTCGGTGACCTTCGCGGGGAATGGGAGCAGAGAGATGGGTCGGAAGTTCTTGAGGTCCTTGGGGTCTGCCTTGGGTTTCTTGAGTAAGGCGGTGATCTCAGCGTGCTTCCAGCTTTCCGGGAAGGTTGCTGTCTCGAAGGAGATGTTGATTATTTTCCGGAGATGGGGCGCGATGGCTGTACTGGCTGTGTTGAAGACGTGGTGAGGGCACGGGTCTAGCGGTGAGCCGGAGTGGATGGTGTTCATGATCTCGCTGGTGTCCTCGTTGTTGATGTTGGTCCAGGAGAGCAGGCGGTTGGTGGTCGTGGGGGCAGTGGTCTCGGTGGTTGCCGGGGTGGTCGTGGTGTTGAAGCTGTCGTGGATGTCGGCGATTTTGCGGTGGAAGAAGGTGGCCAGTGAGTCGCACAGGTCTTGCGACGGCGGGATGTCGTTGGTGTTGGAGCTGGGGTTGGAGAGTTCCTTCACGATGTTGAAGAGCTCTTTGCTGTTGTGTGCGTTGTTGTTTAGGCGGTCTTTGAGTGAGGCCCTTTTGGCGGATCTGATGAGGTGATGGTGACTGCGGGTGGCGCTCTTGTGGGCGGCGTAGCTGTCCGCTGTCCGTTCGTGGAGCCAGATCTTCTCCAGTTTTTGGCATGTTCGTTTGGAGGCCTGGAGGTCTTCGGTGAACCAGGTGGCTTTCTTGCTGGTGTGGCTGTTGGGCGGATTCTTGAGCGGGGCGAGGGTGTTGGCGCAGTCGCCGATCCACTGTCTGAGGTTGCGGGCGGCGGTGTCGGGGTCGGAGGGTTCGGCGGCTGGGCTCAGGGCGAGGGTGGTGGTTAGCTGGTCTTCGGTGACTCTGCTCCAGCAGCGGCGAGGCATTTGTTGGGTGCGGTGGTGCGTGGTGGGCTTCCTGTAGGTGAAGTGGATGCAGTGGTGGTCGGTCCAGTGGGGTTCGGAGGTGTGGTTGAAGGAGACGTGTGGGCTTGCGGAAAAGATGGAGTCTAGCGTGTGGCCGGCGGCGTGGGTGGGTGTTGTCACGAGCTGTCTGAGTCCGAGGGTGGCGAGGTCATCGATCAGGGTGGTGGAGTTGGTGTCCTTGTTGTTCTCGAGGTGGAAGTTCAGGTCCCCGAGGAGGATGTAGTCCGTGGAGGCGATGGCGTGTGTGCTGACGAAGTCAGCGATGGAATCGCTGAACTGTGGTCGGGGTCCGGGGGGGTCTGTAGATGAGGGTTCCTCTGAGGGTGGTGTTGGGATCGGTGTGGATCTGGAAGTGCATGTGTTCGGCGGTGCTGAGGGTGTCGTCGGTGTTGGTTGAGACTCTGAGGGTGTTCCTGTGGACGATGGCGATGCCTCCTCCGACTCCGTTGGTGCGGTCCCTGCGGGTGATCTTGTAGCCGTCCGGGATGGCAATGGTGATGTCGGGGGCTGAAGCGGGTTCAGCCAGGTCTCCATCAGGAAGGCGATGTCTGGGGAGGTTGAGTCGAGAAGGTCCCAGAGTTCGATGGCGTGTTTGCGGGCGCAGCGGGTGTTGAGGAGGATGCATCTGAGGTAGTTGGGTTCTTTCCTGGGCGGTGGTTTGGCGGGGCGGGTGCTGGCGAAGCTGCAGTTCCGGCAGGTGAAGGGCCCTTGGGTGCGATCCGGGGTGGCCCGGTAGCAGGCGTGATCTTTTCCGGGGTTGAGTGCGTGGAGGGTGCTGGCATCGTATCGGCGTCTGTTGATGTGGCGGGCGCGGGGGATGCACGGACCAGGGGTTCTGGCGCTGGGCGCGGTCCAGGCGCGGACGGGCGCAGACGGGCTTGCCTTAGGCGCGCCTTCGGCGCGCCAGCGGCGCGCCCGCTGCGCACGTCCGCTGTGCGGCCGCCATAAATGTGGAGGTGGGAGGGAGGAGCAGGGAATGGGCAGCGAATGGGCAGTGAGGGGGCGGGGCCGCAGGGGCGCAGCGGCGGGAAACAGGCCAAAGGAAAAACGAGCACAGTCAGGGCAGCAAGGGGGAACAGAGGAAAAACGAGCACAGTCAGGGTAGCAAAGGGGCACAAAGGAAAAACGAGCACAGTCAGGGCAGCAAGGGGGCACAGAGGAAAAACGAGCACAGTCAGGGCAGCAAGGGGGCACAAAGGAAAAACGAGCACAGTCAGGGCAGCAAGGGGGCACAGAGGAAAACGAGCACAATCAGCTGGCAGCAGCAGGGCACACAGACAGAGCTGTGTGGTGCGGGAGCGACCTACCAGTCAAGGTCAGGGGTCGCTCTCCTCACCACGCAGCGGCCGCCATAAATGGGGAGGTGGGAGGGAGGAGCAGGGAATGGGCAGCGAATGGGCAGTGAGGGGGCGGGGCCGCAGGGGCGCAGCGGCAGGAAACAGGCACAGAGGAAAAATGAGCACAGTCAGGGCAGCAAGGGGGCACAGAGGAAAAACGAGCACAGTCAGGGCAGCAAGGGGGCACAAAGGAAAAACGAGCACAGTCAGGGCAGCAAGGGGGCACAAAGGAAAAACGAGCACAGTCAGGGCAGCAAGGGGGCACAGAGGAAAAACAAGCACAATCAGGGGCAGCAAGGGGGCGCAGAGGAAAAACGAGCACAATCAGGGGCAGCAAGGGGGCACAGAGGAAAAACGAGCACAATCAGGGGCAGCAAGGGGGCACAGAGGAAAAACGAGCACAATAAGGGGCAGCAAGGGGGCACAGAGGAAAAACGAGCACAATCAGGGGCAGCAAGGGGGCACAGGGGAAAAACGAGCACAATCAGGAGCAGCAAGGGGCACAGGGGAAAAACAAGCACAATCAGGGGCAGCAAGGGGACACAGAGGAAAACGAGCACAATCAGCTGGCAGCAGCAGGGCACACAGACGGAGCTGTGTGGTGGGGGAGCGACCTACCAGTCAAGGTCAGGGGTCGCTCCTGATATATGCAGGTCAAACGAATTGATTCTCCACTGCCGACTCTTCAGATTAAACGGTCATATTCAAGGGTTTCGCCGTTCAGGACTCCAGTCGGGATGACCACTGGGCGAGGCACCGTCCGGCAGGACAGAAGGGGCAGCTGTGAGCAATCAATGCTCCTCATACAGGGATCCCTGATCCATCAGTCCGACCCGACAATAGCCTCAACCTCCCCCCCATCCACGGAAGGGGGTGGGTCACTCACCCGAAGGAGTCCCTGTTCGGGCACCAACTGAATGAAGTGGCCCGATTTGGGTCACTCGGGTCACTAATGACCACCTCTCAGCCTTCCACTAAAATGAAGAGTCGGTCAGACAGTAGAGAATACAAACCAATATCTGTTTATTCAAATACACTCAGAGCGGAGCCCAATCTGCCCAGTTGCTTAGGAGTGCTGCAGAGGGACTGGCATCATCAAGTATAACGATACATTATGTACACTTCGAAACCAATGAAAACACGCCCACCATGGAATTTTCCAGAGAGATGGAGCTGGACAGTAAATTACAAAGGAGTAAGTTTCGATTCTGAGGCCGGGCACACACTATCTACTATTCAAGGTCACTCTGCCTCTACCTGCCACTAGACAAGTGGGAGAAGGCTTACATCTAAAGGAGAGGTATGCACTAATAAGAACAGTGCATTCATTAGTGTAGCAAAACTCAGCTCCGAAGAAACATAACCTAGAGAAGGCCGTTTCTCGGAAATGGCAAAGAATTAGTTTCAATCATGATACAAAATGGGGTCCATACACAAAATGGCGCAGCGAATGCTAACTTACATAAAACAATGTGAAAACATATTTTTCTATTCCAACATCCAAACACAGTATATAAGCAGAGCTATAGTAGGGCACACATACGTACACAGGGCATTATTGAATGCACTTTTGGGCCCCTCAAGTCCTGAATCCCATGTCTGGACCTTTGAGGCAGGGGGTGCTGGTTTACTCCCTACAAGTTGTGTGCAAGATTGTTGTGACCTCTTGTGTGTTGCTCAACATTGCCATATGACGGGCCTTCGATATACATCTTGACCCTGATCTAAGCCTACATCCAGGTACTCAGGGGAAGTACAGAGTAGAGATTAGGGTATGCAGGTGCAGAATGAGCTAGTCAACTCACTTTTCTCTTGAGCTGCTAGTTTGGTAACTGCATTTATGTGGTAGAGCAGTCCCTTGTCAATGATGAATGGTGGATAACTAACACAATGCCGATAGATACCGTCTTGAGACAACTCTTTATCTTGCATGCCAACTAACATGCTATGCTCAAGATTTAAAAAACTTGACTGTTAATTTTCTCAAACATTGTAACACTTATTAATAACAACCCACAACCACAATATCTCACATACTACACTGTTTTAGGGCAAACATACTGGAATCCTAACTTCACATACACATATTAGGTACCCAAACCATCCCTCCTATCATTCTGTTACTATATCAGATTTGGAGTTCATGTAGTATATTGTGTCTTCCTCCCGCTTGCAGAGCCTTTGCCTTTCCCAGGAGGGTCTCCTCCACAAGCGGGTCAGAGAATCCGCCAGCAGGGCTGAGACTCTAGACTCGGGGCGGAGATCTCCCCCTACCACAACAAACAAGAAATAACATACAGGAAGAGGGAGTCAGTCATTTTATTTTCTAAATCCTTGCCTCGAAGCATCCTCCTCCTCCATCTTGCTGCTCCTTTGCACAATCGTACCCCCAACATGGCTAAGTAATTTGATGAGAAGGGACCCTGTTGGTTTTAAAAAATT
Source organism: Calotriton arnoldi (assembly GCA_963921515.1). Classification (NCBI taxonomy): domain Eukaryota; kingdom Metazoa; phylum Chordata; class Amphibia; order Caudata; family Salamandridae; genus Calotriton; species Calotriton arnoldi. Next base: position 60,656 of record CAWUFW010021111.1, on the reverse strand, counting down.
TAGAATCCCTGACCACAAAACCTTTAAACACACCTTATAAATACATTATATTTTCTTTTTTGCCAATTTTACTTTATGTGATCCCATTGGTTTAAAAAAAATCCAGAAGTCCTGGCCACAAAACATTTAAACACACATTATAAATACATTACATTTCCTTTTTACCAATTTTATTTTATGTGATGCTGACATTTTGTACCTTTATCTCACTTTCGAACCACCTTACCTTTGATATGTTTTAGCTTCAAAGTTCGCACAGCTACTTAATAATGTATGGAACTTTTCATGTACAAAAATATAGACCAGTTTGACCTCCTTCAAAATGTTTTGTAGCCCTGTTGAAAAACTGTCTCTTCTCAGATAATTAATGTGTGGAACCTGTTGAAAACCTATTTTTCCAATAGGTTGTAATATAGATTTTTGACATACCTCAACTATTACCAATCCTTTCACCTCCTTTAAATGGCAGATTCTACAGCTAAATTGTGATGTTTTTTAATGTTAAGGAATTATAATTAGCAAAATTTGAGTATGAAAGAACAGGATAGTCATAAGTTTCTCAAAGTCTACACATTATCAGCACTTGTACAATGGGAAAAATATTCCCTTTTAGATACATGTTTGTAGATATGCATTATTGACCCAATGAATTAACAATCTCTCTCTTTTTCACATTGCTTTTTAGCAGACTGGGTTGGCCAACAGGGGCAAGCAGACAGATCCTCAGCTCAGAGGCAGGCACGAAGACTAGACTCCACCATCGAGGAAGAGGAAGCAACCTCCAGCAGACTTAGTGTGCTCACCTGAAAATTAACACTGTCTCTAAGAGACTCCAGGCAGTCACCTGGGAGGGCAGTGGATGTGGACACCACCAGCCCGGGGAAAGAAGCTCATGGGTCTCCTCCTGGCCTTGAGCAAGACCAACATATAGTGTCCCAAGAACATGCCCCAACACAATCTTGGCCTGTACCTAAACCCTCTTTAACTCCTGAAGCCCCCATTCCATCAGAGCCTCCACCTGCACCCCTGCCAATGCATCAACTCCCCCTCGCAGCGCCTGCCCAGAAGAACTTGAGTCGAGAGGCACTTCTGCCCCAACACCCCACACCTCTCTTGTGCTGCTGAATCCATTTCCATGGAATATCTCTCAGTGGTTAGTATAAAGGAGGCCATGTTGTAATTTGCAGAGTTTCAGGCCACACTCTCTTGGGATACCTGGCGCTCTGTTGTGGAGGGTCAGACACTCTGACAGATGTTGTTTGGGCAACTGCAAACCTTAGGTGGGATCGTGACGTCATTGACAGCAATTTTTTGGTCTTGTCTGCCTCCCCAACCTATCCCTTCTCCTGTTATCCCATCACCCAGTTCATCAGTTTCCCCCTTTTCCCCTTCTATCACTCTACTTCATTCTTCAGGTGGGCTGTCTGGTGCAGCCAGGGCAAGCCAATTTACATCCACTTCAGAAGAGGATTGCCACATTAAGGTTAAAACAAAGAGTGAGGATTGCTAGCGACTTTTGCACCTAAACTAGGACTGTGAGTTGGACACGTCCTCTGGTGTGAGGTCTGACTTTATTATAATTTTGGACCGTTTATAGATAATGTGCTTTTTGTTTCTTCTTTCTATATAGACTGGTTCCCTTGACACTTACTGATGTGTTTTTATTATTAGCCCAACCCCCTCCCCCATCCACTTTAGCATGTCCTCTCTGATTGAAAACAAAATTTTTGTTTCTTTTGGTCCCTTTCCAAGGGCAATTTTTCTTTTACCCAATGTATATATTTTTCTATTTCAAAACTCTCTTTTCTAATATACATGTAGGAAATTACAATCTTTTATGTGATAGTGCCCAGGTTCCCTCTTTAAACATGGTTGAATTGGTTTATTCCTGATTGGCTCATTTAACTTGACTTTAAGTCCTTAGTATAGGGGGTATCAAATGTATCCATGGCCTGGAAGCTAAATACCACTTGTCAATTGCAGCACCTACTATGCTATCCACTGCAGTGACAGTGCAAACATGTCTACAGGCCTACCCTGAATAGCCTGACTGTTGTAGTTTAAAACCTGCAATGTAACCTGTCAAAATAACCCTTTTTGACAAGTTAAGACCTCCATTTTAAATATTACTATGTTTCCCCTATGTAGGCCTCGTAGCCCACAAGGAAGGATACATAAAGTTTAAAAGTGGGACAGGTAGAAAATTAGTATTACCATGTCCCTTTAGTGATATTTCCCGAAACGCTATTTTCACTGTGGCAGGTCTTCCTGTCCCATGTAGAAAAAAGAGTACATATTAAAATACTTATAGTGCTAACTTGGGAACGAGACCAGCTAGAAAAATAATTAAACCACTGTTAATTATAGTCACTATAGTTATCAAACATTCAATCAATGGTGAAGTCAGACTTTTAATAAGTATTAATGAAAAGTTACTTTTAGAAAGTTACCTTACTCTGCCTGCAGCTTCTGGCGGCTAATGTGCATTAACTCTCCTGCAAATCTGAATTAAGCATATCTCATTCTCCTTGGTGGGCAGTAGGTATTTGCCCACAACAGAAGAACTGAAACATTGCTTTGAAATAGCAAAATAGGCTGTTTCCTGATTGGTGTTTAAGTTGGTAGTGACACTAGAACTAACCAATTAATAGCCAGCATGCAGCAATGTAAAGATGAAGCAGGCGAGCAATGTTGGGCTAATGGATTCCAGATGCTGCTGCTACCTAAGGAGAGACTGAAGCTCCTGCTGGCAGAAAAGAAAGTTAAAGGCCCTGTCAATGGCCAAGACAATGAAGCCCTTGTAGTGAAAGTGTTCATGCAATCCTCCAAGAAGTACTTCAATATGACCTAATTGACACCCCTAAGTTGGAAAGCAACCCTAAGCTCTATTCAGTGCAGATACAGTGAAGCAGGCAACATGCAGCACTTTGATGGAGGCAGCCTGGTGGGAACTGGGACTATTGTACTCCTAACAGCATATGCCATGTTAATCCAGTCCCCTTTCCTTTATCATGGTCTGAGGAACTAAGAAAAGTGGCAAACCTAGTGAATTAATTATGCAACTTGGTAGTCCTCATTAAAAGAAACCTAACCTTACCTCCCAAAGAATTTTCTTTTTGAAAACATAATTCCATCACTTATATCTGATTTGAGCTGTTATCCCTCTGCTTCACAGCTTTCAGAAAATGGGCCTCATCATTGTTGTGGACATGGATTGTGCTCCTCAACAAATCTTTCCTAAAACTGAGGCAAATCAGAACTATGCAGATTTTCTCCAGTTTGACTTGGAATTCCTCAAAGTAACTAGTGCCCACTCAGCCACAGCTCACATCAAGACGGGGGCTTCTCTCTCCTATGATCTAAAAATGTGATAGATGTAATCCTCATTTCCTCTGTCGTAGCTTGTGACAGAATCAAAAATGATGTTGGTAAACACCAACAGGGCTGAAGCAGTGGCAGTCATTCCTTTCATAATCTGTTGGAAGGGGATGACTGTGAAGAGAGTAAGACTACTGTACATACAGTATTTACTTCCTCTTCCTAGCTTAAAGACTCCTCCATGGTTTTTGATCAGCCCTTGGTAATTTTGGGTTTGGACTCTGGATGGAAAGCATTAATCATACTTCATCTGCAATCTCTGCTGCTTCATCCATCCTTTGAATTTATGCATTTTTAAAAAAAATATATCAAATACGTTCAGGGCAGTACTTTATGAAACGTGGATGTTTGCAGGAGAGCAGACACAACTATTTTCTTTCCATTTTGGGATTTTGTTTTATTTTGTTTGTTTCTGGATGGCCTTTAGTTTGGACCAGGGGTGCAAGGCATGCCCATGCAGGATAAGAACATAAGGGCAATGAGTATTTTGTGAAGGTAGTGGCCTGGAGTTTTATATGTTATTGCCTTTTCCTTGTGTTTTTGACCACATTTCTGGTTATACTGTGTTGTTTTACTATTTGGGCCCTACTGTGCTTTAGGCCACTGATGTTTTTCAATGCATTTTTATGATTGTCACTGTTGTTCCGCTTTGAGGTGGCACTAATGTTTCCCTGTGAAGTGGCGATCAAATCTAGACTGAGGGGCCGATTCCGATTCGGGCCGGAAATCTCTCCGACCAAGCCGGACCCGGAGAGATTTCCGACCGAATCGGACCCGTGCAGCCCGACCGAATGAGTACGATGCGTCCATATGCTATCGATCTCGAGTCGGTCGGACTCCCATTGAAGTCAATGGGACCCGGTCGTACAACGCGTACGCGGGCTCCCATTGCCTCAATGGGTGCGAGGCGAACAAGGGCGCCTCCTACAGCGGGTACGCTTTGAAGCGACTCGCGCCGTACACGCACAGGTAGGGGGGACCCATGGGTCCCCCCTGTGTGCGACTCGCGCGGCTACGCGTACAGGGGGGTCCGACACGGACCCCCGAAGTACATCTCCGACTGCTCTTTCGAGCCGGGCGGCGCGTGTCGGTCGGACTGCTCGCGGCGCGCATCGTACTTACCCGGCCGGGGAACGTCTCCATTGCGCGGTGCGAGTCGTGTCCGAGCGAGTCGGTCGGTGCGGTTCGACCCGGGAACGAGTCGGTCGGAGCGGTTGGGATGCCCGAACGAGTCGGTCGGCGATTTCGCATCGTACTCGCTCGTCAGGATGCGTGTACGAATCGGTCAGGAAATAGGGCTCCGAATTGGATCCGGTTATGCCGAATCCGATTCGGAGCCCTACCGGCCGAGATCGGAATCGGCCCCTGAGACTGATTCAACTCAAAATTCTTTACCGGGTTTACTATGATACAGTGTGGCTACATAAAATGGGAAGAGCGATATCCCCGTAATGCCTGAGGTGTAAAGAGGAGAGGGGGGATTTCCTTCACACACTCTGACATGCCCGGGTATATAGCCCTACTGCCGGAGAGTGAACACAGAATTGGGCAACATCCTAGAGATAACATTACCTGCTGATCCCAAATATGTACTATTGGGTATACCTAATGATGTGGACCTCCCACGTATGCAGTTGATATTCTGACCTAGGCCTGATGCTGGCAAAGAGGGATATAGCGAAACATTGGGGGCCCGAGGCCTCAACTTTGAGAGAATAAAAAACAAGCATGGACCTTTATATGATAGTGAAGAAAGTCACCTATAAAGCCAGGGGCTGCACACGTATGATTTGCAAACTATGGTGTAGTTGGATCAAATACTATGAGCTCGACATCCAAGATGACCCTTGACACACCAGTCCAAAATGCCTAATTCAGGCAACCTCTTGTGCCTTCCCCGTCAAAATGATGGGAATTTACCTAATGTTCCCATCTCTTTATTGGTGTGCTATTAAGACATGCCTATAGTGCTGATGCCCCTCTGCTGTGCTGTATTTTATGTACGGAGTATCGGTTGGTGGTCTTTTTATCACTGTTTACAAAATCAAATAAAGAGATTTAAAAAAATGTTTTTGTGGCTGCTTGTAGTAGCCTGTAATACATGTTTTTTGTTTTTAATTAATGTAATCAATTCTTGCTAGCCTCTCATGGGGTCCAATGGGCCCAGGAGAGACACCAGGTATTTACTTCCAATTTTTTTTTTTTCCACATGTTGTTCTGTAGCTTAGACTGGGCCTCTGAGCAAAAGTTGTATTTTCTAATGAATTTATTCAATGCTTCCAGTCTACCCCTGTTCCCAATGGGGTGCGATGGGCCCTGGAGACATGTCAATTTTTAATTATGTGGCTTTTCCTTAATTCACCTTTAACCTGTCTAACAAAAGTTAGTTTACATAAGGGTATCATATTGTTATGATAATGATGACTTGTATTGCTTGAATAGAATGGCCAAGTGTCACAGCCTTCCTTCTTATTTTCTTTCTAGCTGCAGGTGCACAGGACAAAAGCTGAGACAGAGAGGCAGAGAAGTCTGGGAATTAGCTGACACTGGAGTTCAAAAACCTTTCTGCTAAGAGCAACTACTCATGCTGCTGACCAAGAAGAAGTGAAGAAGATGCCACCTAGGAAAGTGGCTTCTGCAAAGAAAGCAGCAAGTGAGGAGTAGACGTCCACAGCCACCACTGGCATCAAGCCCTTATCCTTTTTCTGCCAAGGAGCACAGCATCTGATACCTGATGTACTCTCTTCGGGGCCGGTACCACCACCACCAAAACCAAAACAGATGTCTCTCAGTGCTGCAGTGACAACAGGCATGGCTGAGAGCAGTGAGCCAAATTAGAATTGTACTGTTAAACTGAATCTTATGTAGAAAATCAATATGAACTAGAGTCTGCTGCTCATCAATTATGATCCGGAGGTAGAAGCAGAGCAGGAAGTTGTGCTTGCTGCACAGCAGAATGCTGTGACTTCCCTTCCTTTGGATACATCATCTTCACCATATCCTCTGAGAAAAAGAAAGACCATTCCTCCATCTTCTCCAGCCAAGCTTCAGATGGGAGTGACATGGAGTGGACCCCCAAGTCCCGCCACTGGAGACAAGGGTAATTTCTGTAGTGCCACCAACACCACCTGCTTCCACCTTTTCAAAAATCAAAAACAGGAGCTACTAACCACCATCCCTACCTCTGTTGCAGCCTACCATAGGTAAAGGCAAATGCAACCACCCAGCTCTACCATGACAAATTCTGGCTCTATAAGGTAGCTCTATTCTCTGGTTTGGGACTTCTATACACTTAGGCTGCAAGAGGACCGCGTTGTAGACTGCACAGTTTGCCATGGATCAGTGCTTTAAGAGAAGCCAGGTGGGCATTATGGCACCGGGGACAAATGGCTAAAACCAACATTTAATGCTGTGGGAACATCACCTCAAAAATATAGCTGCTGCTGAGAGAGCAGGACTCAAACAGAAAGTAAGGAGATGGTGAAGATGAAGAAGATATTGTGATGCAAAGAAGCTCTGTCACTCATAGTGTGCAGTCATTACATGAAGCAACCTCAGCTTGGAACACAGAAGAGAGAGATGCCACGACCACCACAAAGCATCCAAGCAGCCTACCTCAACCACAGAGGTCACATGAGGTGGGATTGTCATAAAAGAGACAAACACAACCCACAACCAAATCTATGTTCAACGAGGAGTCACCATAGCTCCTAAGGATTGTACTGTGAGCCAAGCAGTCCCATTATTGTACATGCTGTAGTACCATTTGCATGAGATGAAATAATCATACAGGGCCCGATTCACAAAAGTAATCTGAGACAAAATCCTAAACTTACTACATTTGGTTTTCACAGAAGGCATTTAGTAGTAGTAAAGCTAGGATTCCTAACTTTACTACTACTAAACTGAGACAAAATCCTAACTTTACAACCTTTGGTATTCACAAAAGGCACTTAGTAGTAGTAAAGCTAGGAATCCTAACTTTACTACTACTAAATCCCTTTTGTGAATACCGAATGTCATAAAGTTAGGATTTTGTCTCAGTTTAGTAGTAGTAAAGTTAGGAATCCTAACTTTACTACTACTAAATGCCTTCTGTGAATACCAAAAGTAGTACATTTAGGATTTTGTCTCAGATTAGTTCTGTGAATCGGCCACACAGCATTCTCAATGAAGAAGAAGCTGCTTTGATCAACAGCTATAGAGTTTGTGTCCTCCAAACAGTACATCCGTGCCACTATACTGGACCATGGTACAAAAAATGGCTATTCACTTTCATTTCCTTTTTTGTCACTGAATGTTTTCATTTATAAAAACTGGATCATCAAAATGTGAGCGAACTGGAAGATGAAGTACTGCACTCTGGAGTCAAAGAAGAGCCCACGAGCAATGCTTACCAACCTTTGGAGAGCACAGTGGTGGTTCCAAGTCCAGAAGCATGCAGCAGCAGCACCTACTTAAAAGACACACCTGCTACTAAAGGAACAACACCAAAGTATAACGTCATCAAACCTCTGTAGTGGGATGGTTTATGAATGTTCCAGGGGTAAAAAAAAGCACAAAGGTGAAGAAAACTGCATATTTTAACAACTAAGACAATAGAGAAGATGGTACAGGACTACTTGGATGATCAAACAGAATTCTACTTGAATCAAGACCCTCTGATCTATTGTCATGGGGAAAAGGAACCATGACCAGAACTCAGCAGGCCGACAACAAAGTATCTAATATGTCATATACCCAGTGAGTCCTCTGAGTAGGTTTTGAGTGCAGCTAGTGCAATTGCCACCATCAGCAGGACCAGTCTCTCAACTCAAAATGTGGAGAGGCTGGCAATCATCAAAATGAATATATATTTAAAACTGCAAAATTATAAGACTCCAGAGGACACAACAATAGATGAGACTAATTTCTCAGACACCACAAATGTGGAAAATTATCATCCTTTAGATAAACTTCCTGAATGTGAAGGTGAACTCTGTAATCTGGAATAAAAATAATACTCTAGTAACACAGCAGACATGTCTTCAGTAAAAAAAAAATATATATCAAGAACAGATGATCAAAGTCACAACCATTTTGGCCTGGTGACTGAGTGGTGAGAGGTGACAAAGAAAGAAAATGAATTAAGCAGCAGTGTAAACTGTAGACTTTGCAATGATCAATGGATTTTAACACTGAAATGGACACCTCCATTTCCCTTAAGAACAAAGTACCTCCCATGCCTATCCTTTCATTTCCATGCTTGGTTGTCAGTGAGGCTTCAAAGGACTGCTCCGCTTATGTATATCACTGCCATGGAAAAGAGACACATACATACATAGGTACCACGCTTGGAATAGGTTACTTGCATTAATGAATGTAAAATTATGATTCATGTGATGGATGGGAGGGGCTTAGGCAAGCTTTGTGTTATTATTTGGGTGTTCATTCTGAGTAAATGGCTCCATGTGTCGCTGGAAGTGTTACTTGACTGACTTTTTGTTAACTGCATTGTAGCATCTCAGTTCTGATAGATTGTCAGGATTCCTGGATGATATCCAACAGTTTCTAATGACAATGCATCCCATTCCCAAAAATGTAGAACTGTCCAAAACAAGGAGTAATTTCCAGGAAAAACGAAATACGAGAACGAAAGAGAATGGGATGAAGAAAGGAAGAAAAATAAGCAATACACCATTGTCTTCTATGGCCCTGGTAAGGGATTTTCTCTATACACGAAAAAGAGCTTACACAACTTTAGTAACAAACTTGAACCTAAGGAGCTCGCTATGATGCCATAATATCACAGCGTAGGTTGGGCTTCACAATGGCAGTCCACAATGTTCCTAAGCCAAACTGAAGAAAGCCAGTAAGAGATCAGCTGAGTAAGGCAGGGATCCATTATATAGGATGGATCAAGGAAAAGAAAACACAGAAAAATGACAAAGCCAAACCCAAATCCAAGTTCAAGCAGGGTTAACCAGGCAAAAGTCAGAATATAGAGGTAATCATAAAGGGAGAAAATAACAAGTGTGGGGGATGGAATGGTGAAAGAACTATATGCCAGGCAAAACAGCCAATGCAGCACAGAGAGTTGCCAGGCAGCTTCCCTTCACCTTCCTAATGTTTAAATAATACAGCTGCCTGTGCTGGAAATCCCACACCTTGATCTTGGTTGCTCTGCTAGTCAATGTGCCCCAGCCTCCAGAGAAATATCATTCATTACACTGCCGGTCTTTACCCCGCATGCCATTACCTTGCGGGTACCCCACATTGTAAAGTTTGTTAGTTATATATATATACAATCTTGTATATATATATACATATACAATATTGTATATATATATATGTATATATATACAATCTTGTATATATATTACATACTGAAAAGTGTTTTTGTTTTGCTAAAAACTTTGGTGTCGTTTGATGAATCTTCATGAAATTTTCGAAACTAGAATACCACTCACTTCAGCTGCTGTCTTGAAAGTTTCCGTGAAGCGGGGGGCTGAGAAAAAGGGGGGTCTTAAAATGCGTTTTCTCCATGCAATTTCCCATTGGGATTTTAGACACGACTACTGCTTGAACCGCTGAACAGAATTGACCAAATTAGGCAGAAAGCCATTCTTGGTCCAAAAAAAGTGCTTTTTGTAATTTGGTGTAAATCTGTTCAGTAGTTTTGGAGTTATTAAAGTAAAAAGATGTATATATATCTAGAAATGTGGATCCTCCGTGGATCCATGCGGATTCGCAGATTCACGCTTCAACAGCAATGCCATGATTTGCTGCATCAACCTGAGAGAAAAGTTATGGCCGCCATTTTGTTCATCGGGACTCGGTTTCCAGCTGGGAAGATAAAATTTCTCATGCACCCATTCCAGACCCACAAAACCACTCACAAACCGACACAGCAACACACACACCTACTCACGCACCCACACCCCGCGGAGTCCAGCAGGACCCTACATGGCTCTTGTGTACTCCTGCAGCTGTATCCTAGGAGTACGGCGGGACTAGAAAAAAAACTAAGGCCATGCATAGTCATGTTAGGCCAGGACCTTACCAGTAGTTCCTGCAAGAGTACCACTGGACCAATGGGCTGATATGTTTTTATTTTGCCCCCAGGGACACCCCCACTAGTCCTACCTAGTAGGTACTAATATATATATATTTTTAATAACACATTTTATTGAATTTTCATGATACCAGCTGGGCTGTAGCCCTACATACATATAGTGACACCGAGATAGTCCGGATGTACAGAGTTGGTATACATTATTAACTGCAATTGACATATAAAACAAGAACTTTGCGCAGACTGTTCCAAAACCCATACATTTAAGGAAGTGTAGGTGAGTACTCAGGCATGCAGCAATGGCACAAGGTGTGCGGCCTGGGATGTATCTACTAATATTTAATCAATTTCAGCACACGGGACCAAGACCCAGTGTTCTGTAATGGCAGTGCAAATGTTTTCACATTGTTGTGGGCAGCTTCTGGCCCAGCCCTACTCCCAACTCTCTACAGGCAGCTAACACCCACAGCACATGGCTTATGGCTATGAGCAACATGCATTGGACAGGCCCTGCGTTCAACCCAGAGTGAGTGCCTGCTGAACAAAGCCTTTGGATGCACACAGAAGTTGTTAGCAGCTAGGCCACATTGCACCACTGGCACCAATCTCCTCTGCTGATGGCCTTTGGCCCTTGCTTAGCAAGGTAGCGGGGACTGGAATGCTGTCAAGCTCTGCTTCTAACATAACACATGCAGAAAATCCCCAAGAGTGGCCACTGGCCAAGTGTAGAAGTAGTGTACTACATTTGTCTTTCATTTTTTTACAGGATTCATGAATCCTATTTCAGATTTCACACATTCCACAGAATTCACAAATCCCGCAGTAAAAATATTTTTTTTTATATTTGTTTCCTGCCCTCTCATGCATGTTTTCTTTTTCCCAACACAGTGCTCAGTGCACCATGCTGGTTAATCAGAGCGACCACAGAATTTTTCTATGACTGCCATCCAATCAGAGTGGATTTGTGAATCTTTAGCCAGATTTGTGAATTTGCAATAGACAATGGGAGACTAAGATCCCTTGCCCAATGGTGTGCATTTCGTTCTCTAATGGAGTCATGAATCCATGGAGGATCTACAAATTAATGACCCAGATATTTGCAATAGATAACCTCTCCATTCCCAGCCCAGGACTCATTTTAAATTTAAATTGCTCAAAAACTACCATATGAATTTACACAAAAACAAAGGCACTTCCTTGAGTTAAGTTCTACCTTCATGCTAAAGTTGGAGCAACTCTGCTCAGTCATTTTTTATCTATTACAGATCAATGATCATTGCTGAAATTAAAATGGAAAATGTCACTTTTAGAGCACTCCTTTTTTTGACCCCTGCTTGACTGATCTGCATGAGCCTTGCCATGAAGAAACCAAAGTGTATGTACTTATTGTGGAAGGTTTTGTGCAGATTTGTTGAATGGCACTAGAGTTATCACTTACACTTACCTGCTATATATTGTCTCCTTCAAATTAATAAAAATAATATTAAAAAACGTTAACCATCACATTAGTGTAGCTGCCACCTCTATTCCCAGCAGGTCGAGCAGGTTGTTCTCTCTGTCAATAACACTGATGTAGCAGTGCGATTGTTGTGGTTGATGCCAGTGCGGATCACTGACATAAGATCGATGCATACAATATCAAAACCCCCCAAAAAATGGAAAATAAATATCATTAACAAAAAATATTGCCTTGTGTGTATTTATTTAAGTAATAAATCCACACATATCAAGAAGACAAATATCGTTGTTAAAAATACTGATTTTTACTTATATCAAAAACATTAATAACGGAAAAAAATATTTTATATGTCAAAAATATCACCCCACCCAATATGGACCACAATAATATCAACAAAAATATTTATTTACAAAAACGACAAACATTTATTCAAGTATCTAAACATTTATAAAAATGTCTGTGTGTGTGTATATATACATATATACACATACATGCACACATATATATACATGCACACATATATATATATATATTATCTACTGGCGGTCGCCAGTAGATAGTTATAGTTAGGACCTAGTTTCCATAGGAAAAGCGTTTTTCTTTTCCCAATAACTTTGGCGCCGGTTGACGAATCTTCGGGAAATTTTCAAAACTTGTGGCCCGCTCCGGTCAGCTCCTATCCTGAAAGTTTCGGGGTGATTCACCAAGCGGGGGCCGAGAAAAAAGGGGGGTCCCAAAACGTGTTTTCTCCATGTTATTTTCCATAGGAAACTTTAGACACAGCTACAGCCCGAACTGCTGAACGGAATTACACCAAATTTGGCAAAAAGGTAGCCCTTGGTTCAGAAAGAGCCCTTTTTGTTAAATGGTGTAAATCCGTTCAGTAGTTCCTGAGAAATTGAAAAAAAAGAGGTCGGAAAATGAATTTCCCATAGGAAACTTTAGACACGGCTACAGCTCGAACTGCTGAACGGAATTACACCACATTTGGCAAAAAGGTAGTGCTTGGTTCAGAAAGCGCCCTTTTTTTTTAAATGGTGTAAATCCGTTCAGTAGTTGCTGAGAAAATCAAAAAATAAAAGTTTCGCGATCCAGAGGCATGGAGGATCCGCGGACCCTCCCGACCACGAGCTTTATTCTAATTGGCTGTCAACACTCCAAACCAGGAAGTGTTGGCAGCCACCGAGTCACAAGAAAAGAGAAAAACAAATGCGAAAAACAAGAAAAGGGGGCAGGGTAGAAACACCCTGACCCCCTAGGCCTGCTCAGGGGGTCCCACAAGGACCCCCAGGGCCCAGAAAAGCATTTTTTTAAAAAAACAATCGGCCGAATTTGCGCTGGGTGCGCAATCCGGCCGAGAAAATAAAAAAATAACGAAGCGCAGGCTCCCGCGCTTTGTTGTATTGAAGCCCCCGGGTGGGCCAGGTCCCGAGGGCACTGAAAAAATGTGTGGGGGGCACCAATCCCCCCCACACTGCCCCAGGGACCGCCACCTCCCCGGGGCTTGATTCAAGGGGTCTTAATACCCAACTTAAAACACGCCATGGGGCGCGTTTGCACAATGGTGAAGGGAGGGGGCGGGGCCTGAGGTGACATGTGTGCAAACACGCCCTGTGGCGTGTTTTAAGTTGGGGGATTAAGTCCCCTTGAATCCTGAGGGTCCCTGGGGTCCAACTAGCCCACCAGGTACCTCCAGTAAGCGCCACAGAGCTGCGTTGCAGAGAGGTTTAAAAAGGGGCGTGGCCTCGGACCACCTCTGTGTAATGCAGGCCTGTGGCGCTTACTGGAAGTACCTGGTGGGCTAGTTGGGCCCCAGGGACCCTCAGGATTCAAGGTGACCTAATACCCCAACTTAAAACACGCCACGGGGCGCGTTTGCACAGTGGTGAAGGGAGGGGGCGGGGCCTCAGGTGACATGTGTGCAAACATGCCCTGTGGCGCGTTTTAAGTTGGGGAATTAATTCCCCTTGAATCCTGAGGGACTTTGGGGGCCAACTAGCCCACCAGGTACCACCAGTAAGCGCCACAGGCCTGCCTTGCAGAGAGGTAGTCCGAGGCCACGCCCCTTTTTACACCTCTCTGCAACGCAGCTCTGTGGCGCTTACTGGAGGTACCTGGTGGGCTAGTTGGACTCCAGGGACCTTCAGGATTCAAGGGGACTTAATCCCCCAACTTAAAACGCGCCACGGGGCGCGTTTGCACAGTGGTGAAGGGAGGGGGCGGGGCCTGATGTGACAAGTGTGCAAACGCGCTCCGTGGTGCGTTTTAAGTTGGGAGATTAAGTCTCCTTGTATCCTGAGGGTCCCTGGGGGCCAACTAGCCCACCAGGTACCTTCAGTAAGTGCAACAGAGTTGCATTGCAGAGAGGTGTAAAAAGGGGATGGTCTCGGACCACCTCTCTGCAACGCAGCTCTGTGGTGCTTACTGGAGGTACCCGGTGGGCTAGTTGGGCCTTAGGGACCCTCGGGATTCAAGGGGACTTAATCTCCCAACTTAAAACGCGCCACGGGCGCATTTGCACATTTGTCACATCAGGCCCCACCCGCTCCCTTCACCACTGTGCAAACGGGCCCTCTGGCGCATTGTAAGTTGGGGGATTAAGTCCACTTGAATCCTGAGGATCCCTGGGGGACAACTAGACCATCAGATACCTCCAGTAAGCGCCACAGAGCTGCGTTGCAGAGAGGTGTAAAAAGGGGAGTGGCCTTGGACCACCTCTCTGCAACGCAGCTCTGTGGCGCTTACTGGAGGTACCTGGTGGGCTAGTTGGCCCCCAGGGACCCTCAGGATTCAAGGGGAATTAGTCCCCCAACTTAAAACCCGCCAGGGGGCGCGTTTGCACAGTGGTGAAGGGAGAGGGCGGCCTGATGTGACATGTACTCTGAGCACTACTGATGCAGTCCAGCCATCGCCCTGTCACTACCCATGCACTCCTCCTATCACCCAGCGAGCACCATGTACTTATCCAATCACTCCGCCAAAATCCAAGCACTTATAAATTCACCATGCACTCTCCTTGCATTACTCTAATCATCCAGTCAGTACCCATGCACTCATGCAATGACCCATGCACTAACTCATGCACTGCTACAATACCCTGAGCACTACTGGTGCAGTCCCGCCATCTCCCTATCACTACCCATGCACTCCTCCAATCACCCAGTGAGCACCATGTACTTATCCAATCACTCCGCCAAAACACAAGCACTTATAAATTCACCATGCACTCTCCTTGCAGTACTCTAATCATCCAGTCACTACCCATGTACTCATGCAATGACGCAGGCACTAACACATGCACTGCTACAATTCCCTGAGCACTACTGATGGAGCCCAGCCATCTCTTTGTCACTACCCATGCACTCCTCCAATCACCCAGCCAGCACCATGTACTTATCCAATCACTCTGCCAAAACCCAAGCACTTATAGATTCACCATGCACTCTCCTTGCATTACTCTAATCATCCAGTCAGTACCCATGCACTCATGCAATGACCCATGCACTAACTCATGCACTGCTACAATACCCTGAGCACTACTGATGCAGTCCAACCATCGCCCTGTCACTACCCATGCACTCCTCCGATCACCCAGCGAGCACCATGTACTTATCCAATCACTCTGCCAAAACCCAAGCACTTATAAATTCACCATGCACTCTCCTTGCATTACTCTAATCATCCAGTCAGTACCCATGCACTCATGCAATGACCCATACACTAACTCATGCACTGCTACAATACCCTGAGCACTACTGATGCAGTCCAGCCATCGCCCTGTCACTACCCATGCACTCCTCTAATCACCCAGCGAGCACCATGTACTTATCCAATCACTCCGCCAAAACACAAGCACTTATAAATTCACCATGCACTCTCCTTGCAGTACTCTAATCATCCAGTCACTACCCATGTACTCATGCAATGACGCAGGCACTAACACATGCACTGCTACAATCCCCTGAGGACTACTGATGCAGTCCAGCCATCTCCTTGTCACTACCCATGCATTCCTCCAATCACCCAACCAGTTCCATGTCCTTATCCAATCACTCCGCCAAAACACAAGCGTTTATAAATTCACCATCCACTCTCCTTGCAGTACTCTAATCATCCAGTCAGTACCCATGTACTCATCCAATGACCCAGGCACTAACTCATGGCAAATACAAAGGAGGTCATTCTAATCACAGGGGTACCCCAACGCATAGTGTTCCCTAGTGTATGTAGGTGTTTTCACTGTATTCTAAGTGTCTTTTAGCATAGCACTGGCTCTAGGGCCGGTTAGTCAGAGTCAGTTACCACCAGTACCCGTCAGCAAAAAGTTGGGGGCACAGGAGGACTTTCTGCTCCTCTGTTGTATATATATACACACACACACACACATTTATATATATATATATATATATATACATATATATATATATATATATATATATGTAAATAAAAAACAACAAACGGCAGACCAAGGTCAAGCACATTCAATCCATGAGTACTAATAGTTCATACAATGGTGCAATATCTTCCCACACCTGCCGTCCAAAGGTGTGATGCCGGAGCCAATTTTAAACAAAAAATGGAAGGTGCACTCTCTTCAAAGTAAAGTCAATCTGCGGCAATAATATATTCAAAAAGTCTTCTTATGTTCAGTAAATCTTTTTATTATAAAAAACTGGCACACAGCCAACGCGTTTCGTTCCCATTTCTTTGCCAGGGGGAACTTCGTCAGGGCTGTAACATTATAAACAAAATATCACATTTAATACAACATACCACAACGTAAAAGCAAACAATATACATGTATGACAACATAAACAGAATTTGAAATGACCCAACCTCTTATGACAAACGAACAGCAACATAATCAAAATGACCACCATTGAATTGCAACAACATCTAAACTCCACATATAAAATATTAACATCAATACATTAAAAATCTAAATGATCAAATGACCAATGCTACTTTAAACATATAAAAGACAAAGGAATAAACATAAAATAACCAAAAGAAAAGAAGAAAAGGGGACAGAACACACATATTACAATACAATACAAATTAGCAATGTAATAACATAAACAGCGTACAAATGCAGACCCTGCTTCATTTCTGGCCAATTATATTATATCAAATTCATATTATTAATACCTAAAATGCAAAGTCTAATTTAAAACACATATGGATGTCAACCCACATCTGAGAAAAGCCAATACTAATTGGAAGCTATATTTTATAACTCTCTCTCTATATATATATATCCTACTGGCGGTCGCCAGTAGGTAGTTATAGTTAGGACCTCGTTTCTATTCAAAGAGTGTTTTTTCTTTTCCCAATAACTTTGGCGCCGGTTGACAAATCTTCGCGAAATTTTCAAAACTAGTGGGATGCTCCAGTCAGCGCCTGTCTTGAAAATTTCGGGGTGATTCGTCAAGCGGGGGCTGAGAAAAAAGGGGGTCCAATAACACGTTTTTCCCATGTTAATTTCCATAGGAAACTTTAGCCAAAGCTACAGCCCGAACTGCTGAACGGAATTACACCAAATTTGGCAAAAAGGTAGGTCTTGGTTCAGAAAGAGCCCTTTTTTTTAAATGGTGTAAATCCGTTCAGTAGTTCATGAGAAATTAGAAAAAGAAAAAGTTCCGATATCTGTGGGCGCGGTGGGTTCGCGAACCCTCCCGGGCACGAGCTTCACTCTGATTGGCTGCCAACACTCCAAACCAGGAAGTGTTGGCAGCCATATTTTGACTCGGTAGAACCGATTCACAAGAAAACAGTGAAACAAAGATAAAAAGCAAGAAAAGGGGGCAGGGTAGAAACACCCTGACCCCCTAGGCCTGCTCAGGGGGTCCCACAAGGACCCCCAGAGCCCAAAAAAGCATTTTTTTAAAATAATTTCGGCAGAATTCGCGTTGCTTCATTTTAATGAGGCCCCCGGTGGGCCAGGTCCCGGGGGCATTGTTAAAAAATAATAGCAGGGGCCTGTGGGGGCGTCCGCAGCTCCGGGGACCGCCACCTCCCCGGGGCCAGAAGCCGCATTTGCAGAGTGGTGAAAAAAGGGCGTGGCCTCGGAACACCTCTCTGCAATGCAGCACTGTGGCGCTTAATGGAGGTACCTGGTGGGCTAGTTGGCCCCCAGGGACCCTCAGGATTCAAGGGGACTTAATCCCCCAATTTACAACGCGCCAGGGGGCGCGTTTGCACAGTGGTGCAGGGAGGGGGCGGGACCTGATATAACAAGTTAGCAATCTTGCTGTGTGGGACTTACTGGAGGTAATAAAAGGGGTAGTTGGCGCCCAAGGTTGACGTTGGGGGCTAACTACCCCTCCTGTTACCTCCAGTAAATCCCACACAGTGGGATTGCTAAAAGGTGTTTGGAGGCCACGCTCACCTTTCTCCACCACTCTGAAAACGAGACTGCTATGTTATAGTTAGAAATTAGCATTTAAAAAACCTTTGAAATTCACTGAAAAAACCATAGGTTTTAGGGACGTTATAGTTAGAAATTAGCATTTAAAAAACTTTTGAAATTCACTGAAAAAACCATAGGTTTCAGGCACGTTATAGTTAGAAATTAGCATTTAAATGGTAGTCTGTATTTTACAGTGGGTGTATCAAAGGTTATATTAGAGTGTGAGGAGGTGCATCAGATTTTCACGTGGATGATGTCATCAGTGATGTCATTTGAGATATCATCAGTGATGTCATCAGTGATGTGTCACTGACCATGTCATGAATGATGTAATATGTGACGTCATCAGCAGTGCATTGCGGGGGCGCGAGTTATAGTTAGCTGAACTAACTATAACGGCGGAATTTCTATGGTTTTGTACGAGTGAAATGTCCAACTAACTATAACGTCCTTGAAACCTATGGTTTTTTCAGTGAATATATATTATCTACTGGCGGTCGCCAGTAGATAGTTATAGTTACAACCTATTATCCATAGGAAATCCGCGACATTCTATTTGAAATAACTCTCTTGCCGGTTGACGTATCTTCGCAAAATTTTCAAACTTTATGGCCCGCTCCGGTCCGCTCCTACCCTGAAAGTCTCGGGGGATTCGTCAAGCGGGGGCCGTGAAAAAGGGGGTCCCAAAACGCGTTTTCCCCATGCAATTTTCCATAGGAAACTTTAGACACGGCTACAGCCCGAACTGCTGAACGGAATTACACCAAATTTGGCAAAGAGGTAGTTCTTGGTTCAGAAAGAACCCTTTTGTTAAATGGTGTAAATCCGTTCAGTAGTTGCTGAGAAAATGAAAAGTAAAAAAGATAGTGATATCTAGGGCCGCGGATCCTCCCGAGCACGAGCTTTATGTTAATTGGCTGTCAACACTCCAAACCAGGAAGTGTTGGCAGCCATTTTGTCCCTCGGTAGAACCGAGGGACAGAAACAAGTGCGCAAAGCGCACAAAGGGGGCAGGGTAGAAACACCCTGACCCCCTAGGTCTGCTCAGGGGGTCCCACAAGGACCCCCTGGGCAAAAAAAATAATTTTTTTTTAAAAAAAAAAATCGGCAGGATGCGCTCAGGGAGCGCGAACCCTGCCGAAAAAAAAAAATCGAAGCGCGGTCTCCCGCGCTTCGATGTTAATTGGCCCCCGGGTGGGCCAAGTCCCGGGGGCATGCTGGGGGGGGTTAATTTTATGTGTGGGGGCCTCTAAGGGCCCCCCAAGCCCCGGGGACCACCACCCCCCGGGGCTTTATGTATAATGGTGCGGGAGGGCTCTGAGCCCTCCCGCAGCCCCGGGGACCGCCACCTCCCCGGGGCTTCTTTTTTTATTTAAAAAAAACCTGTGTGGGGGGGCTCCAGCCCCCCCACACGCCCCGGGGACCACCACCTCCCCGGGGCACTAAGAAAAATTTAAATGGGGGTCCGTTTTGGACCCCCAGAGCCCCGGGGACCACCACCTCCCCGGGGCTTTCAAAATGTAGGGAGGGGGCCGCGCGGCCCCCCTCCTGGAGCCCTTGATGGCCCTGGGGACCACCACCCCCCAGGGCCGGCTCCTGCAGTGTCCCGGGGTGCCTACCCCCGGGACACTGCTGTTTGCAATGACAGGACGGGAGCCTCGCGGCTCCCGTCCTGTCATTGCAAACTGCTTTGGATATTGGAAGAGAGAGCAGGAAACCTGCTCTCTCTTCCAATATCCAAAGCCGATTGCTTTCCACATGGGGAGCTGCATCTTAGCAGCTCCCCATGTGTAAAGCAATGCCGGCTCCCGTAGGGTAGGACACGGGGAGCCGGCGGGACTGTGGGGGGCTTGGGGACCCCCACAGTCCCCAACGAGAGGCCAGGCCCCGGGGATGGGGTCCCCGGGGCCATAAGTGGCCCGGGAGGGGGCCACGCAGCCCCCTCCCCAAAGGAAAATTTAAAAAAAAAAAAAAAAAAGTGCAAGGCCGGCCCCGGGAGATGGGGTCCCCAGGGCCTTAAATGGCCTGAGGAGGGGGCCACGCAGCCCCCTCCAAATAAAAAAAAAAGAGGCCATGCCCCGGGGATGGGGTCCCCGGGGCCAATACAGGCCGAGGGAAGGGGGGCCACGCGGCCCCCTTCCCGTTTTTTTTTTATTTTAATTTAAAAAAAAGGGGGAAAGGCCCTGGGGGATGGGGTCCCCAGGGCCTAAAAATAGGAAAAGGAAGGGGGGCCACACAGCCCCCTTCAGGAGGGAAAAAAACAAACAAACAAAAAAAACGATCGGGCCCGTAGGCCCCGCCCCCTTCCTTCACCACTCTGCAAACGCGCCCCCTGGCGCGTTTGCAGAGGGGGAACGAATTCCCCTTGAATACTGGGGGTCCCTGGGGGCCAACTAGCCCACCAGAAACCTCCAGTATGCGCCAGGGGGCTGCCTTGCAGAGAGGTGTACAGAGGCCACGCCCCTTTTTACACCTCTCTGCAACGCAGCTCTATGGCGCTTTTTGGAGGTATATGGTGGGCTAGTTGCACCCCAGGGACCCTCAGGATTCAAGGGGAGTTAATCCCCCGACTTAAAACACGCCACGGGGCGCGTTTGCACAGTGGTGAAGGGAGGGGGCGGGGCTTCAGGTGACATGTGTGCAAACAGGCCCCGTGGCGCGTTTTAAGATGGGGAATTAAATCCTCTTCAATCCTGAGGGTCCCTGGGGGCCAACTAGCCCAACAGGTACGTCCAGAAAGTGCCACAGAGCTGCGTTGCAGAGAGGTGTAAAAGGGGTGTGGCCTCTGTAAATGTCTCTGCAACGCAGCCCCTGGCGCATACTGGAGGTTCCTGGTGGGCTAGTTGGCCCGTAGGGACCCTCATGATTCAAGGGGACTTAATCCCCCAACTTAAAACGCGCCACGGGGCGCGTTTGCACAGATGTCACCTCAGGCCCCGCCCCTCCCTTCACCATTGTGCAAATATTCCTCTAAAATCAGCCGAAATACGAATTCTGATTTACTCACCTGTTATCAGGAGAGACCTCAGTGCTGCATCTTTCAGCCCAGTACTAATCCTGAAAAGTAATTTTAACCGTACTTACCAGTAACTTGAATTTCCTTCCATAGGCTAACATTGACTGGTTTCACTTGGAAATTCTTCTAAGTGTGGAGTTTTGGAACTTTAAAATATTCCTCTAAAATCAGCCGAAATACGAATTCCGATTTACTCACCTGTTATCAGGAGAGACCTCAGTGCTGCATCTTTCAGCCCAGTACTGATCCTCAAAAGTAATTTTAACCGTACTTACCAGTAACTTGAATTTCCTTCCATAGGATATCATTGCCTGCTTTTTGCTGAAAAAGTTTCTAAGTGTTGATTTTTTAAACATACAGATATTCCTCTAACATCAGCCGAAATCCGAATTCTGATTTACTCACCTGTTATCAGGAGAGACCTCAGTGCTGCAACTTTCAGCCCAGTACTGGTCCTGAAAAGTAATTTTAACCGTACTTACCGGTAACTTGAATTTCCTTCATAGGCTAACATTGACTGGTTTCACTTGGAAATTCTTCTAAGTGTGGAGTTTTGGAACTTTAAAATATTCCTCTAAAATCAGCCGAAATACGAATTCCGATTTACTCACCTGTTATCAGGAGAGACCTCAGTGCTGCATCTTTCAGCCCAGTACTGATCCTCAAAAGTAATTTTAACCGTACTTACCAGTAACTTGAATTTCCTTCCATAGGATATCATTGCCTGCTTTTTGCTGAAAAAGTTTCTGTGTTGATTTTTGAAACATACAAATATTCCTCTAAAATCAGCCGAAGTCCGAATTCTGATTTACTCACCTGTTATCAGGAGAGACCTCAGTGCTGCATCTTTCAGCCCAGTACTGGTCCTGAAAAGTAATTTTAACCGTACTTACCGGTAACTTGAATTTCCTTCATAGGCTAACATTGACTGGTTTCACTTGGAAATTCTTCTAAGTGTGGAGTTTTGGAACTTTAAAATATTCCTCTAAAATCAGCCGAAATACGAATTCCGATTTACTCACCTGTTATCAGGAGAGACCTCAGTGCTGCATCTTTCAGCCCAGTACTGATCCTCAAAAGTAATTTTAACCGTACTTACCGGTAACTTGAATTTCCTTCATAGGCTAACATTGACTGGTTTCACTTGGAAATTCTTCTAAGTGTGGAGTTTTGGAACTTTAAAATATTCCTATAAAATCAGCCGAAATCCGAATTCTGATTTACTCACCTGTTTTCAGGAGAGACCTAAGTGCTTCATCTTTCAGCCCAGTACTGGTCCTGAAAAGTAATTTTAACCGTACTTACCAGTAACTTGAATTTCCTTCCATAGGCTAACATTGACTGGTTTCACTTGGAAATTCTTCTAAGTGTGGAGTTTTGGAACTTTAAAATATTCCTCTAAAATCAGCCGAAATACGAATTCCGATTTACTCACCTGTTATCAGGAGAGACCTCAGTGCTGCATCTTTCAGCCCAGTACTGATCCTGAAAAGTAATTTTAACCGTACTTACAGGTAACTTGAATTTCCTTCACAGGCTAACATTGACTGGTTTCACTTGGAAATTCTTCTAAGTGTGGAGTTTTGGAACTTTAAAATATTCCTCTAAAATCAGCCGAAATACGAATTCCGATTTACTCACCTGTTATCAGGAGAGAACCCAGTGCTGCATCTTTTAGCCCAGTACTGATCTTCAAAAGTAATTTTAACCGTACTTACCAGTAACTTGAATTTCCTTCCATAGGATATCATTGCCTGCTTTTTTCTGAAAAAGTTTCTAAGTGTTGATTTTTGAAACATACAAATATTCCTCTAAAATCAGCCGAAATCCGAATTTTGATTTACTCACCTGTTATCAGGAGAGACCTCAGTGCTGCATCTTTCAGCCCAGTACTGGTCCTGAAAAGTAATTTTAACCGTACTTACCAGTAACTTGAATTTCCTTCCATAGGCTAACATTGACTGGTTTCACTTGGAAATTCTTCAAAGTGTGGAGTTTTGGAACTTTAAAATATTCCTCTAAAATCAGCCGAAATACGAATTCCGATTTACTCACCTGTTATCAGGAGAGACCTCAGTGCTGCATCTTTCAGCCCAGTACTGATCCTGAAAAGTAATTTTAACCGTACTTACAGGTAACTTGAATTTCCTTCACAGGCTAACATTGACTGGTTTCACTTGGAAATTCTTCAAAGTGTGGAGTTTTGGAACTTTAAAATATTCCTCTAAAATCAGCCGAAATACGAATTCCGATTTACTCACCTGTTATCAGGAGAGAACCCAGTGCTGCATCTTTTAGCCCAGTACTGATCTTCAAAAGTAATTTTAACCGTACTTACCAGTAACTTGAATTTCCTTCCATAGGATATCATTGCCTGCTTTTTTCTGAAAAAGTTTCTAAGTGTTGATTTTTGAAACATACAAATATTCCTCTAAAATCAGCCGAAATCCGAATTCTGATTTACTCACCTGTTATCAGGAGAGACCTCAGTGCTGCATCTTTCAGCCCAGTACTGGTCCTGAAAAGTAATTTTAACCGTACTTACCAGTAACTTGAATTTCCTTCCATAGGCTAACATTGACTGGTTTCACTTGGAAATTCTTCTAAGTGTGGAGTTTTGGAACTTTAAAATATTCCTCTAAAATCAGCCGAAATACGAATTCCGATTTACTCACCTGTTATCAGGAGAGACCTCAGTGCTGCATCTTTCAGCCCAGTACTGATCCTCAAAAGTAATTTTAACCGTACTTACCAGTAACTTGAATTTCCTTCCATAGGAATCCATTGTCTGGTTTTCAGCAGAAAAGTTTCAAGTGTCGATTTTCACAAACTACAAATATTCCTAAAAAATCGCCTGTATGACTTAAACGCATTCTTTCAACTGTTTACAGGAGATGCACCAGTGCTGGATCCAGGATCCAACACTGAGTAAGAAAAAGTAACGATAACAGTTTTTAACTTCTAAGTGAATTTCCTTCCATAGGATAACATTGGTGATTCTATGAGAAAAGTTTCTAAGTGTGAACTTTTAAAGTACAATAATATTCCTTAAAATTCACGACTGTAACCAAAACGCTTTTACTCAACTGTTTACAGGAGATGTCCCAGGACTGAATCTAGGATCCAGTAATGTGGTTAGAAAAGTAATCCATAAAGTAACTAATTGCATTTAACTAGAAATTCACATTGAGCTGAATGTTGCATTGTGTTTGAAAATGTGTTGCCCATTGCAACAACTGTAACTACTGTACTTAAAAGTCTATTGCCTATGTGCAAAGTAATTAAACTAAAGTAATTCATTCTGAGAAAGTATTTTTTGTAATGTAATGTATAATGTAATTACAATGTAATTTAAAAAATAAAATATGTAAAAATAAATTGTTTCTAAAAAATTTGGAAATCAGTATGAAAAAATTTATATAACAATTAATACATTTAAAAATTGTCATTTACAAAACCTTTGAAATTCACTGAAAAAACTGTAGGTTTCAGACATGTTATAGTTACAAATTAGCATTTAAAAAACCTTTGAAATTCACTGAAAAAACCATAGGTTTCAGGGACGTTATAGTTACAAATTAGCATTTAAAAAACCTTTGAAATTCACTGAAAAAACCATAGGTTTTAGGGACAGTTATAGTTAGTTGGACATTGCACTCGTACAAAACCCGTGAAATTCCCCCGTTATAGTTAGTCCAGCTAACTATAACTCGCGCCCCGCAATGCACTGCTGATGACGTCACATATTACATCACTCATGACATGGTCAGTGACATCACTGATGACATCACTGATGACATCTCAAATGACATCACTGATGACATCATCCACGTGATAATCTGATGCACCTCCTCACACCCTAATATAACCTTTGATACACCCACTCTAAATTACAGACTGCCATTCGCAAAACCATAGACACTCCAACACCAATAACTACACACCCACTCACTGATTCTTAGGTCTACGCACACATCCACTCACTCACCCGTACAGTCACTCATACTTACGGTCACTCAGTACAGGACTATCATATGCACTCATACTCCTATATAGACACTCAAACACCGCCACTCATCCATAGAGGTACTCACACACCTAGTCAGTCATGCAAATAATTAAACACACTACCATTTACTCACCTATACAGTTATACACACACCAGCTCACTTACTCATACAAATAGTAGCACATTCTTACGCTCTTATACAATCACTGATACAAGCACACACTCATCCATACAGCCACTATCACAATCACTCACTCTCGCTTATAGCTATTTATATTCTCCAACACACATATATACTGCCTTTCACATATGTAGTTACTCACACATGTACCACTGGGACATACATTCACTCACTAACACACTCTTACACACACTTACCCACCCATACAGTCTATCACAGTTGCACTCTTGAAACCATCCACCCAGTGAATCACCCACTCACACATCTATGCACAGAGTTGCACACACCCCTCCCACACAAACACTCAGGCACCCATACAGATACTCAGACAAGCATTCAATAACTCATATAGACACTCATGTAGCTATTCACAAATACATGCAGCCACTTACACAGCAACAGACAGACGGATACAGACATTCACCCAGTTTAGTCACTAACCCATGCATTCAGTAAGATACGTTAAATCTCTCACTTATAGAGTCAGTCACGCACCTACTAAATCATCCATACAGACACTTACACACCCACTCATTCTTCAATACGTCTTTTCCTATATATATTAAAAATATATAAACTTTACAGAAACACACAGTCACTGGATGATGTCATTTGAGATGTCATCAGTGATGTCATCAGTGATGTCACTGACCATGTCATGAGTGATGTAATATGTGACGTCATCAGCAGTGCATTGTGGGGCGCGAGTTATAGTTAGCTGGACTAACTATAACGGGGGAATTTCACGGGTTTTGTACGAGTGCAATGTCCAACTAACTATAACTGTCCCTAAAACCTATGGTTTTTTCAGTGAATTTCAAAGGTTTTTTAAATGCTAATTTGTAACTATAACGTCCCTGAAACCTATGGTTTTTTCAGTGAATATATATATATATATATATATATATATAGTCAAACAACTTCCATAACAGGTTAAATTACAGAACGGCACTCCGAGCAGTGTTGAAGTTTTTAATCAGCATGGCAGAAAAAGCTTATACAGCGTCAGACGCGTTTCGGCTTCCAAAGCCTTTTTCACGACACCTGCGCACCTAAGAGCTTCCTATTTACAAGAGTCTTTCGACACTGAAAACAGACAGATCTCTGATGTAATAGTGGCAGCCATATTGGAACATATGCAATGAACTCTAATATTATACATTATTTTTCATTTTAGCTTGTTATTATGGCTAATGCTCGGGTAGTGTAGAGTTGTCATAAAGTGGAGCGTCATGTCGTAGACTATAGTGGCGTGGAGTGCTGAAGAGTGGAGTGGTGTAGCATACAGTTGAGTAAAGTGAAATAAATTGGATTACTTTGTAGTACAGTAAAGTGTAATGGGGTGTTGAATCGTATTGGAAAGTGATGTAGACTACAGTAGAGCAGAGTGGCATACAGTCTAGTTGATTTTCGTAGAGTGGAATGGTATACAGTATAGTACAGGGTTGTAGAGTGTGGTACAGTGGATTGGCATACAGAGTTATAGAGTACAATTGCATTGAATAGCATAGAGTGGAGTGGCATACAATGGGGTAGTGGAGTAGAGTGGAGTACTGTGTCAAAGTAGAGTGGAGAAAAGTTGGGTACAGTGGCATACAGAGAGTTGCGTACATTGTCGTATGGTGGACTAGAGTATCATAGAGTGGCGTAGAGTGTTGTACAGTGGCATACAGTATAGCATAGTTCTGTACAGTGGAGTGAAGGGGTATAGACGGGGGTAAAGTGTCTGAGAGTGGCATACAGTGTAGTAGAGTGTTGTAGAGTGGAGTTGCATAGAGTACAGTAGTGTGTAAAACAGTGTGCAGCATAGAGTGGATTTCAGTATAGTAGCGTAGAGTGAGGTATTTCTCATACAGTGAAGTAGAGTCGAGTGGAGTGGTATAATGTAGTAAGGAGTAAAGTACAATCAAGTGCATTGGTGTGTCGTAGAGTAGAGTGGCGTACCATAGGTAGTAAACTGTTATAAATTGCAGAGGGGTCTCATACAGTAGAGTGGAGAACTGTGTTGTGTGGAAAAGTGTTGTATAGTAAAATAGAGTGTTGTACATTGGAGTGTACAGGCATAGAGTGAAGTAAAGAGTTGGACAGTAGAGTGTATGGGGATAGAGTGGAGTAGAATGTCGTAGAGTGCCATGAAGGGTGGTAGACTTTTATACAGTGGAGTTATATGGAGTGGAGGAGAGTGTCATACAATGGAGCGGCATAGAGTTGAGTGGCATACACTGTAATGGCGCAGAGTGGATTACCATAAAGTGGAGTAGCATGCAGTGGAATACTGTACAGTGGAGAGTAGAAGACTGGAGTGGCATAGAGTGGAATAGCGTAGAGTGGAGTGGTGTACAGTTAGGTGAAATAGAGTGGAGTAGGGTACAGTGAATTAGCGCACAGTGGGAAGGCATACATTTAAGTGGCGTAGCATAGAGTTGAGGCAACTGCTATAAATTGGAGTGGCATCTCATACAATAAGGCCGAATGCTGTGCCATACAGTGTTGGTAACTGTTGTAGAGTGGAGTAGAGTGTTGTACAATAGAGTGCAAATTTGGACAGTGAAGTGTATGGGGATTAAGTGGAGAGGAGTCTAGTAGACTGGCATGGAGTGTAGTAGAGTTTTATGTGCAGGAAAGTGCACTGGAATGGCGTACAGTGGAGTAGCGTAGAGTGGAGTAACATAAAGTGGAACAGAGTAGAGTGGAGTAGCATACAGTGTAGTAGCACCATAAAGTGGTGTAGACTGGAGTGGTGTACACTGGAATGGGATAGAGTGTAATTGCATACACTGGAGTGGCGTACATTGGAGTGGGGTCCAATTGAATAGCATAGAATTAAGTGGTGTAGGGTGGAGTGGTGTAGAGGGGAGTAGTGTAGAGTGAAGTAGCATACAGTGGAATAGCATAGAGTGAACTGGCATGCAGTGGAATGTCGTAGAGAGGAATAGCATATACTGGAGTAGCATATAGAGGAGTGGCATAAAGTAGAGAGGCATACACTGAAGAGGCATACAGTGGAGTTGCATACAATGTAATAGTGTAGAGTGGAATGGATTAGAGTGGAGTTGTGTACAGTGTAATATAATAGAGTAGAGTGGCGTATAGTGGAGTGCTGTACACTGGAGTGGCTTAGAGTGTAATAGTGTATAGTGAAGTAGCATATAATGGAGTGGTGTAAATTGGAGTGGCATACAGTGGCGTGGGGTGGAGTGTAATAGAATACAGTGGAGTGACATACATTGGCGAGGGGTCCAATCGAATAGCGTAGAATTAAGTGGCGTAAAGTGGAGTGCCATATACTAGAGTGGCATAAAGTGGAGTAGCATACAGTGAAGTGGAATACAGTGAAATAGCATAGAGTGGAGTAGAATACAGTGGAATGGTATAGAGTGGAACAGCATACACTGGAGTAGCGTACAGCGGAGTGGCTTCCAGTGGAGTGGCATACACTGAAGAGGCATAGAGTGGAGTTGCATACACTATAATAATGTAGAGTGGACTGGCGTAGAGTGGAGTTGGGTACAGTGTAATAGCGTAGAGTGGAGTGCCATAGAGCAGAGTGTTGTGCAATGGAGATGGGTAAAGTTAAGTGGCTAAAGTGGCATGGCATACGGATGTATGTGAAATTTAGCAGCAATGTAGATTATGGTGTGCAGAGTAACACAAAACTGCACATTGCAGTGCCTTGAGTTTCTCAAGATTTATCAATCAACGCAAGGCCACGCATGGTGGCCTTGCGTTCCTTTATAAATCTGACTTAAGTATTGCATTACCCATGCAACACCATGAGTGACGCAAGGGTACCACATCCAATAATACCGCTAGGCTTTAGTTATATTGTGGACCATGATATACCATGATAACTTTGCAGTATACCATGATACATGGCAATGACAAGCCAGTATATAATTGGGTAATGGCTGTTTTTAGAGAATGAAAAGGCAGCCATATTGTTTTTACTACATTTTGGCTGTGTTCAGTGTTAGGGACTTAGATATAGATAAGTAGTAAGTCCCTACCTATTGCACTTTATTAAAGTGGCAATAGGGAGGGGAATTTTATTGATATATTTTTAAATATGTTAACGGCCATGTAGCACGGTAGTTCCACTAAATTTAGTCAAATTCTGCAAAAATACCACTGTGACGGATATCACCAAGTTGAAATGCCTTATAACTTAAAAAATACTTACCCTACTTAACTGCAGTACCCACAAAGCATCATCTCTGCACCATAATGTATATTCCTGACAAAGGTGGAAAGTTATTAGGGAGCTAATAGCTGAGGAATTTCCTATCTTTGGGATTATAACTATAACTGCAGAGTGGCAATCAGATTTTGTTTTTATCTATTGTATTTGTTATGTATTTGTTGATTGGGTCACATAATCATGTGACCATAAATATGTCTTTTAGTAGTTCATGTAGTGATTCTGAAACTTCATATGTGCAGTCTAGTTTATTTTTTGGGCTTTCTTGCTACTTTTAGTAGGATTGTGCTACATATGAAGCCCAAATTGATTGAAAGCCAATCATTGTTGTTATAAAACTTAAGATTATTTAATTTTTCCTAATGGGCAATAATCATGTCCTCCAAATAGTATTTTGTGCTGCTCACTGCTAGGGCAATTTTTTATTTTGTTGCACAGGGGGTGACAGGAAAGGTAATTTTTGTGTGGCTTGTTGGCGACTTATATTTTATGAGCCAGAGAGTATGCAAAGAAAACTTATGCAGATTAAGATGTATTATATTGGTTATGTATTTGTTTATAGGTTTCCATTAGCATGTGACCATAAATGGATGGGTCTTTCAGCTGTTCATGTAGTAAATCTGAAACTTTACATATGTGGTCTAGTTTTCTTTTGGGCTTTCTTGCTACTTTTAGTGGTAGTGTGCTACAAGATATTGCTAAGATGAAAAACTTTATAACTCAAAAAATATTACTATACTTACCTGCACTACCCCCACAGAATCATCTGCGCCCCCGAATATGTAATACTGACAAATTTAATAAAAATCATGGCTGACAGTTTTCGCGCTATGCCAAATATAAAAGTCTATGAAAAATGCATACCTGTTTTGGGACCCCCCTTTTCTATTTGCACCCCTTTGACCAAACACTGCAAAATGTTTAGTTCTCCCAAAATGAAACGCGGGCAGCAGGTCTGCAAAGTTTTGCGACCTAGTTTCCATAGGAAAATACTTTTTTGACTTGCCTATAACTTTGGTGTCGTTTGACCAATCTGCATGAAATTTTCCCAAAAAAGTGTCAAAGTAGGTTCTGTGTGTCATGGGGGCGATCCATGCAGTGTGGACCGAGAAACAGAGCCGCAAAATAAGGGTGCGTTTGTAATGTTAATTCCCGTAGGAATGTGTTGTCAAACCTACAGCCTGAACTGCTGGACGTAATTACACGAAATTTGGCAGAAAAGTAGATGATATTACACAGATTGTGCTTTTTGTTATTTGGTGCAAATCCGTGCAGTAGGTTTGGAGAAATTAAAACGAACAATATAGTGATATCTCTGGCCACAGATATTTCGTGGCAATTTCGCGATGATCGCGGATATATTTCCTGCAACATTGCAGTCAAACGCAAATTCAGCTGTGCCAGTGGAAATGCTCTGATTGGCTGGACGCTACCTGAACAGAAAGTTGCGGCCACCATTTTATCGAATTCCTGGGCTGAAAATTTCTGTGAAAGCTAACATGAGGGGTCAGGGTGGAAGTACGCTGACCTCATGTTTGAGAAATGGGGGTGTTAGTGACACAAGTTATGTGTACCATCGCGAGGACATCGTGAATATCATGGCAATACCGCAAATATTGGTGAAAATATATATATATATATATATATTTGTACACACTCGCTGGTCACTGTCACAGACTCATGCACATACTCACAAACTCACTCAGACACTTATACACTCATTCACATACCCACTCACACACTTATACATCCAGTCACATACCCACTCAGATACTCATGCACCTACTCACATACCCATTCAGGTACTCATGTAACCACTTACAGACTCACTCAGAGAATGACACACCTATGTACAGACCCACTGAGAGAATAATGCACCTACTTAGAGACCCACTCATAGACTCATGCGAAAACTCTCATTCCTACTTAGAGACTCTTACACCCACTCACAGACCCACCTGGGCACTCATGCACCCACTTACAGACTCATTCAGAGAGTCACGCACCCATGTACAGACCAACTCAGAGACTCATGCACCCACTTACAGACCCACACATATGTACTCATGGACCCACTGATACACTCACACCCTCAGCCACAGACCCTCTTAGAGACTTATGCACTCAGTCACTCACTCATACACTCAGAGGTTTACACACCCACTCACAGACTCACTCAGATATACACACACCCACTCACTCACCCACTCAAAACCCGTGGTGGCGTGGCAGTACCAGCAGTCCGACTGCCCCATTTTGAGTTTAGTGGTCGGACCACCGCAGGCCCGGTGGTGTTGCAGTGGTGTGAGGCAGTAATCTGCTGGTGGTGCCGTTGCATCACTGTCAAGCATATTATGAGAACTAAGGGAACTAAGGATGCCTTACAGGGCTCCCTGATGCCTCAGGCCATGGGGATGCATGCAGGGGGCATATGTTGTGCCCCCCCATGTGTATGCACCCCCTTTCCTGCAAGGCATGGACTACAGAGTCCATGCTGTGCAGAAATGGGCTTTGGCGTTCCCATTGCGGTGCTTTTTTCAAAGGTAGGGCCTTGGGAACGCCAAAGGACCCCCCACCAGACAACAAGAAAACTGACAGTGTGCACTCCCACACCACCAAACTCAGAATCAGGCCCTTACTCTTCATAACTGAATCATGGTTGAAAGAGGATATGGCTCCAGTGTTGCATGAAGGCTTTCAAACTCTCATGCAAAATCACATGTGAAAAGGAGGAGGTGGGCTAGCTGTTATATTCAAGGAAAACATAAATCTCACAAAAGCTGGCAACATGTCCATACAAGGTTCTGAGGCACTCATGACCAGATGCAATTCTACACAAACTTCCTCCTGTAACTTCCTCCTTCTTTACAGACCACCACCTAGCAATGCAACTTTCCCAGACACATTTCTAGACTCAGTTTCACACCTTATCACACTACACTCCAACCTAGTAATCATTGGTGACCTAAACATACGGGGTCTCAATTATGAGGTTTTGCCATAGGGCAGCACCACAGGCCTTCTTGCTGCGCTGCCCTATGGCAAAAAAAAGGGCAGGAATGCACCGTATCTATCAGACACGGCATATTCCTGTCCTTTTCCCCTGCGCCGGCGCACAATGGGCTGCTGGGCGCCAACCCAGGTACCTTTGCACCTTGGTGCAAGAGTGCCTGCGTTGCAGGGATGATTATATTTGTGCAAGTAGGGAAACCTTTGTGCACAAAAACAATCACAAAAGGCTTTTTTGCAGAATGCAGCACACATAGAAAAAGGACAAACGAGGAGAAATAAAGATATTTCTCCTCATTGTGCTTTCATTACACCTCCCCTGGGGAGGCATACGTTTTTGGCGATGCCTTAGATTTACAATTTCTCGTAAATCGGGGGCAGTGTCAAAAAGGCATGGATGTTCCTGGGAACACCCCCAGCAACACCCATTGCATGCCCCTTTAACACAGAAAACTGCATTAAAGGGAATGATATTTACGAGGCAGCATTAAGCCCAAAAAAGTGGCTTAGTGCTGCCTCGTAAATATGGAGCAGGCTCCTGCGCCACATAATGTCACAAAACGTGACGTTCCGGTCGCGCGAGGGGCCTCATAAATGAGGCCCATGGTTTGACAAACCCAATATGCCACATCAAACTATCCTCACTGGCCTAGACACACTGAACCTACATCAGGTCGTCCCTACACACATCGCTGGACACATCCTAGATGTAATTTTTGCTAATCCAGAACTAGTTACCTTTCAAAGGATTACTCCGGTCACATAGTCAGACCACCATCTGGTAGCTTTCCAACTGAAAACACCACAAATAAACATACCCAAGACTACCGTTAATGCATCTACTTATCAACCATGGAACAAACTCAATTTTGAACACTTAGAAACACAACTAAATTCTAACATAGATCCAGGCACAGTAAATTCCATTCAAATACTTCATGAGTGGCTCCAAACATTGTTTGATAACCAAATACCTCTAAGAACAACAAAAGAGGACAGACGAAAACAAGCACGTTGTAGGAATGCAGAACTTAAAAAGATAAAACAACAAATTTAAAAGCTGCAACGCACCTAGCTCAAAACAAATCGTAATCAAGACAAACTTCACCTACACAAACTTAACAGAATATACAAGTCAACAATCAAAAAAGCTAAAAGGAACGTACTATTCAGACAGAATTCAAAATGCTAAATGTACAAATAAAGAATTTTATATAATTCTTACAGAATTTCGTAAACCTAAATGCACAGAAGGAACAAACTGGCAAATCATTACACAACCAAAGCAGAAATGTTGGACTCCTATATAAAACAAAGGAAAACCATTAGCACAAACCAGTTTTCAACAATCCCCCCAAAGAGTAGGCTATCCCAGGCTCTGCATAACTTCATACAACTATCACAAAATGAATTTATGGATCTAGTCAAAGCAAGCAAGCCAGCCGACTGCCCTTCTGACCATTGTTCACCACAAATCTTCAAGAACATTCTTTTAACTACCTCTGCTGCCAAAAAAGGCATACATACGCCCATTAATTAAAGAAAACAAACCTCGACCCTCGTGACTCAGACAACTACAGACCAATTACAAATGGACCTTTCCTGAGCAAATTGACAGAAAGTGCAGCATTCGCCCAGATGTCACAGTTAAGTGAATATAACTCCACACTTTCCGACTTCCAAACAGGATTCCGCTCAGGAAGAGGCACAGAATCGGCCCTCATTGCCATCTGGGATGACCTTAAAAACACAGTACACTGGAACAGGGGCACTGCACTACTTCTCTTGGACCTTTCATCTGCCTTCGACACAGTTGACCATGACACTCTAATCCAAAAACTCTACGAAGCCGGCATAGAGGGACTGCTTTTGACTGAATCAAATCCTAGCTTCAAAACAGGACAAATGTCATCCACATTCCCCCTTTCCTATCCAAACCATACTTCAAAAAAGAAGGCGTCCCTCTAGGCTCTATTATCTAACCCATGTTTTTCAACATCTGCATGAAGTAATTACGGGCAATGATCATTTAATTTCAGCTCACATGCTATAGCTATGCAGATGACACACAAATACTTCTTAACCTGGAAATCCCCAAATACACTGGAAACTCAAAAATCTTCAGTTGCCTCAGAGCCGTTGACCAGTGGATGACATGGAGCCACCTTAAATTGAATGCTTCCAAAATGGAAATATTCACATGTAGCAATTGAAAAAATCATGACCCACTCTGCCCCTGGCCTGATGATCTGGGACTACCTCCTAAAGTATCTAAGGAAGTAAATAACCCTGGAATTACCATGGATTCCAAATTATCAATAAAGGCCCAAGTGGACAAGTTAGCAAGATCATGCTTCATTACCATGAGAACTCTGTAATGCATCTCTCCACACCTAGGATTTCCACTCAAAGTCCAGGCTACTATCTCTTTTGTACTGTCTAAACTTGATTTCACCAATGGCCTCTACCATGGATCATCTTTATCAACTATGAAAAAACTACAACAAATCCAGAACTCTGCTGCTAGACTACTCCTACATGTAAAGACACAATCACACATCTCTCCTGCCTTGAGGGCTCTACATTGGTTACTGGTTGCCAGAAGATTCACCTTCAAGCTGCTTTGTATCACCCACAAAACAATACATGGAAAAGGACCACTTTTTCTCAGGCATAAAATCATGAAATACATACAACAAAGGAACCTCCACTTAAGATTGGCACCTCACCTCAAAACACCAGCATACAAGACAAAAAACACGAGTGGTACATCTTTCTCTGTTCAAGCAGCCAAACTATGGAATTCATTACTCCCCAAACATAACAGCTGCGGATAACTATCTTATCTTCAGAAGACTTCTCAAGAGCTGGTGGTTCCTACATGACCACTTCACTCAAACACAAATGAACAGCATATACCTGTACATGTAAATAAATATGTATAATTTGATTATATGTATGTATTTAGATATGTCCATTCCTTTGTACAAAATGTATACTACTTATGGTTTGAAAATATAATGAAATTATTTAGGTCTGCTAAACAAATGTATAATTGCATATGGTTAAATATATATGTGTGTATATATATATATTCACTGAAAAAAACACAGGTTTCAGGGACGTTATAGGTAGTTGGACATTTCACTCATACAAATCAAGAGAAATTCAGCCATTATAGTTAGTTGAGCTAACTATAACTCGCGCCGCCGCAATGCACTGCTGATGACGTAACATATTACATCACTCATGACATGGTCAGTGACAATACTGATGACATCACTGATGACATCACTGATGACATCTCAAACGACAACACTGATGTCATCACTGATGACATCACCCAGTGACTGTGTGTTTCTGTAAAGTTTAAATATGTTTTATATATATATTTATATATATATATATATATATATATATATATATATATATATGGCCAAGGTGTATTGAAGAATGAGTAGGTGTATGAGTGTCTGAATGGATGATTTAGTAGGTATGTGACTGACTGTATAAGTGAGTGATTAAACGTGTCTTACTGAATGCATGGGCTAGTGACTAAACTGTGTGAATGTCTGTATCAGTCTGTCAGTTGGTGTGTAAGCGGCTTCATGGGTTGGTGAGTAGCTACATGAGTGTCTATATGGGTTATTGATTGGTTGTCTGAGTATCTGTATGGGTGCCTGAGTGTCTGTGTGGGTGGGTGGTGGGGGGTGTGACTCTGTTCATAGATGTGTGAGTGGGTGATTCACTGGGTGTATGGGTTCAAGAGTGCATCTGTAAAGGGCTGTATGGGTGGGTGAGTGTGTGTATGGGTGTGTTGGTGAGTGAATGGATATCTCAGTGGTACATGTGTGAGTAACTACATATGTGAAAGGAAGTATATGTGAGTGTTAGACTATATAAATGACTATATGTGAGAGTGAGTGATTGTGAGAGTGGCGGTATGGATGAGTGTGTGCTTGTGTCAGTGATTGTATAAGAGAGTAAGTATGTGTTAGTATCTGTATGAATAAGTGAGGTGGTGTGTGTAAAATTGTATAGGTGAGTAAATGGGAGTGTGATTGATTCTTTGCATGACTGACTAGGTGTGTGAGTAACTCTATGGGTGAGTGGCAGTGTGTGAGTATCTGTATAGGTGTATGAGTGCATATATCAGTGATGAGTGACTGCGTGTATGAGTGACTGTATGGGTGAGTGGATGTGTGTGTACACCTTTGAATCAGTGAGTGGGTATGTACTAACTGGTATTGGTGTGTGTATGGTTTCGAGAATGGTAGTCTGTATTTTAGAGGGGTGATGTGTATCATAGTGTGATGTGTATCAAAGGTTATATTAGGGTATGAGGAGGTGTATCAGATGATCACATGGATGATGTCATCAGTGATGTCATTTGAGATGTCATCAGTGATGTCATCAGTGATGTCACTGACCATGTCATGAATGATGTAATATGTGATGTCATCAGCAGTGCATTGCGGGGGCGCGAGATTTAGTTAGCTCAACTAACTATAACGGCCGAATTTCTCTGGTTTGTACGAGTGAAATGCCCAACTAACTACAACATCCCTGAAACCTGAGGTTTTTTCAGTGAATTTCTAAGGTTTTTTAAATGCCAATTTCTAACGATAACGTCCCTGAAACCTGTGGTTTTTTCAGTGAATTTCAAAGGTTTTTTAAATGCTAATTTCTAAATATGCCTACATAGATAGGACATGTGCAGAAAGATGAAGAAAGGCGCAGAAAGAAGCAAGAAATGTGCAGAAAGAGGCAACAGAAGTCCAGAAAGAGGAAGAAAGGTGCAGAAAGAAGCAAGAGAAGTGTAGAAAGAAGCAACAGAGATGCAGAAAGGATGAAGAGGGGTGGAGAAAGAGGCAAGAGGGGTGCAGAAATAAGCAAGAGAGGTGCAGAAAGAATCAAAAGAAGTGCAGAAAGAAGGAACAGAGGTGCAGAAAGAGGCAAGAGGAGTGCAGAAAGAGAAGAAGGGTGCAGATAGAGGCACAAGTGGTGCAGAAAGAAGCAAGAGAGGTGCAGAAAGAGGCAGGAGGGGTGCAGAAAGAGGGAAGAGTGGTGCAGAAAGAGGCAAGAGAGGTGCAGAAAGAGGCAAGAGGGGTGCACAAAGAAGCAAGTGAGGTGCAGAAAGAGGCAACAGAGGTGCAGAAAGAGGCAAAAGAGGTGCAGAAAGTAGAAGAGATGTGCAGAAAGAGGCAAGAGGGGTGCAGAAACAGGGAAGAGGGGTACAGAAAGAGGCAAGAGAGGTGCAGAAAGAGGCAAGAGGGGTGCACAAAGAAGCAAGTGAGGTGCAGAAAGAGGCAGAAGAGGTGCAGAAAGAGGCAAAAGAGATGCAGAACATAGAAGAGATGTGCAGAAAGAGGCAAGAGAAGTACAGAAAAAGAAAGAAAGGTGCAGAAAGAAGCAACAGAAATGCAGAAAGAGGCAAGAGAGGCGCAGAAAGAAGCAAGAGTAGCTTGCACACCATTAGTACCAATTTAACACCCACATTTAGCAATAAGTAACAGGTGACCATTCTAGGTTTGCAAAGGACCTTCCACCACGCTGTAACACTTGTCGCTGTATTTTTGGTAACGTTTGAGCTGTTTGAGCTAGAAATAAGTCTTTTTTTGTTCAAATCTGCAGATTAGGCAGCAGATGATGGATTATGTGGCTAATGCGGAAAATGTATAATTGTGCGAAAGTCGGTGCAGCCAAACAGTTGCATAATTCCAGTGGCCCTGCTCATACCTCCGACTAGGTCCTGAAGTGCTCCTCAGTGATTCCTTCTTTTTTTTGTCTCATTGAGTCCATAGTTTAGCTTCTATGGAAACGAGGAAAACTAAACCTGAGGTTACCACTCCACAACACAGACTAGCATACCACATAATTACTTTCCATAACACATAATTCCACTCTACATAATTCCTATACACTAAATACCACATACTTTCTATCCACATAATTTCACTGCACAACATACCACATAATTCCACTACACACAACGTACATCCACTCCACTCCAAAAAACATTAGTAAAAAACTTTGACATTTACAACGCCAATAGCCGTAACTTTCGCAAATGCAAGACCTATTACATTCCAAATGCTTCTTTAACTAGTAGTCACGTTTGCAGAGTGGTGGAGAAAGGGGGCTGGGCCTCTGACCAGAGCTCAGGAATTCCACTGCGTAGGACTTACAGGAGGTAACAGGAGGGCTTCTTGGCCCCCAAAGTCCCTCAGGAGTAAAGTGGACTTCAACCCCCAACCCGTAGTGTGCCAGGAGGCATGTTTGCAGAGTGGTGGAGAAAGGGCGGTGTGACCTCCGAAGACCTCCGAAGACCTCTTAGCAATACCACTGTGTGGGACTTACTGGAGGTAACAAGAGGGGTAGTAGGATATCCTTGGGGGCCAACTACCCCACCTATTACCTCCAGTGAGTCCAACACAACAGCATTGGTAAGTTCTCATAGCAGGCCATGCCCCCTTTGCCCACCACTCTGCAAACACGCTCCCTGGCACACTTTTGGATGGGGATTAAAGTCCCCTTCGATGCTGGGGGCTCTTAGGGGGCAACTAGCCTATCTGACATCTCCAGTAAGCCCCACACAGTGGGATTGCTGAGAGGTGGACACAGGCCATGCCCCCTTTCTGCACCACTCTGCAAACGTGCCTCATGGCGCGCTCTTGGTTGGGGGATGAAGTCCCCTTGCCCCCTGAGGGTCCCTGGGGGCCAACTAGCCCTCCTGTTATCTCTAGTAAGCCCCACACAGCTGGATTGCTGAGAGTGGTCCAAGGCCACACCCCCTTTTCACACCACTCTGCAAACGTGCCTCCTGGCGCACTACTGCTCAGGGGATGAAGTCCACTTTAGTCCTGAGGTCCTCAGGACACAAGAGGACCTCATCGCCCCACCAGCAGTGCGCCATGAGGCGCGTTTGTAGAGTGGTGTAAAAAGGGGCGTGGCCTCTGACCACATCTCAGCAATCCCACTGTGTGGGGCCTACTGGAGGTACCTGGTGGGCTAGTTGGCCCCTAAGGACCCTTAAGATTCTAGGGGACTTAATCCCCCAACCCAGAACGCGCCAGGAGGTGCATTTGCAGAGTGGTGCAGGGAGGGGGCGGGGCCTCCGGCGAGATGCTGGTTTTTCTTTTCTTTTGATATTTTTAGAAGGGGGGCTGTGTGACCCCCCTTCTCTTACTATTTTTTGGGCCCTGGAGACCCCATCCCCCAGGACCTAAGCCATTTAAAAAAAAAAAAACGGGAAGGGGGCCCCGGGGACCCCATCCCCCGGGGCATGGCCGCTTATTTTTTACTTTTATAGGAGGGGGGCCGCGCGGCCCCCCTCCTGAGGCCCCGGGGCCTGGCCTTTTTTTATTTTAAAAAAAAATTAATTAGGGGAGGGGGCCACGTGGCCCCCCCTTCGCTGGGCTACTTCTGGCCCCGGGGACCCCATCCCCCGGGGCTGTCCCTCACGTTGGGGACCGCAGGGGAGCCCCAATGCCCCCGTGGTCCTAGCTAGCTCCCCGCCTCCTGCGGGAGCGGGCATTGCTTTTGGACAAGGGGAGCTGCATGTCAGCAGCTCCCCTATATATATATTTATATATATATATGCAAGGACTTGGATCCTGGGGGAGATTTAACCCGCATTTGTGTACAATGTAATTGGCGGCCTGTACGCGATACCCTTTCTCTCAGGCAGACTGACTGCAATACGGGGGAGGACAATAAGGTAGGCCAGAGGGTTGGATTTAAAGCTTTTTTTTTAATACACGATCCCTACAGAAACACGAACTCCAGATTTTCGATCTGCTGCAAGAATCCTCGCCTGACCTGGTGTTCCTTACGGAAACTTGGCTCTCGCAAGATTCCAACCCCACCTTAGCCACGGCAATTGCTCCTGGCTACAAGATCTTGAGATTAGATCGCCAGGTTGGCAAAGGAGGGGGCATAGCGATTATTTATAAAGATAAATTTGTATGCAATCATATCACACTTGGTGAATTGGAGGGTGCCGAATGTTTGGGCTTCCAATGTACCTTATCAGCACAACAATCGTTAGCTGGCGCTCTCATTTATAGGCCCCCGGGCCTGGGTAAAGCATTTCTGAATTCAATTGGCGAGATGATGGCACCTCTGGCCCTCCGTTTTAATCATTAGATGATTCTGGGGGATTTTAATTTTCATAGGGATATTCCTACTGACCCGGAAGGCATGACACTTACTGAATCTTTATCTGTCCTGGATTTAGCTCTGGCAGTCCTGCAGCCCACACATAATAAAGGCCACACTCTTGATCAGATCTTTACGAATATAAGTCTAGAGGTAGAGGCCCCCCTTCCTCTGGTATGGTCTGACCATTTTCTTATTAAATTCAGGATACCCCAGTTGGGTACGGGTTATCGAGTGACAGCGGTGAAAGAAGGCACAAAATTCAGAGCCTTCCACCGTATTGATCCAGAAGCCCTAGGTGAAATGCTTGATTCTTCTACTCCCCTACTTCACGGTAATGCCGATAGTGATGCTTTGCTGCTCGACTCTTGGTTGCTCCAAAATGTCAATAAATTAGCCCCCGTGCAGTCGCTATCATATAGAACACTGGTACTCATAGTACGGCCCGCGGGCCGCCAGCGGCCCGGCAGGCCTTCATTGGCGGCCCATGGACCTTGCCTTGCAGTTTCCACGGCCCGCAGTAAACACAGAAGATGACCGCAGGAGCATACCTAGTGAATAGTATTAAATAGGTATTCACTACGTATGCTCCTGCGGCCTTCTTCTGTGTTTACTGCCGGCCCCTGTGACGTCAGGGCACCTTCGGAAAGCTTCACAAAAGGCCCTTTAAAAGTCAGCTGCAAGCCCTTTCACAGCTGACTTTTAAAAGGGCCTTTTGGGAAGCTTCCTAGTTTGGACAAAGACAGATAAAGGCACAGAGAAAGATAGAGGCGCAGCGACAGATAGAGGCGCAGAGACAGAGGCGCAGAGACAGATAGAGGCAGAGAGACAGATAGAGGCAGAGAGACAGATAGAGTCAGAGAGATAGAGTCAGAGAGACAAAGTCAGAGAGACGGATAGAGTCAGAGACAGATAGAGACAGGGACAGATAGAGACAGGGTCAGAGATAGAGACAGGGACAGACAGGGACAGACTGGGAAGGGACAGACAGGGACAGACAGAGACAGGGACAGACAGACAGATAGAGACAGACAGGGACAGACAGATAGAGACAGCGACAGACAGGGACAGACAGACAGAGACAGGGACAGACAGACAGAGACAGGGACAGACAGACAGAGACAGGGACAGACAGAGACAGGGACAGGCAGAGACAGGGACAGGCAGAGACAGGGACAGACAGATAGAGACAGAGACAGGGACAGACAGATAGAGACAGGGACAAACAGATAGAGACAGGGACAGACAGAGACCGGGACAGACAGATAGAGACAGGGACAGACAGACAGATAGAGACAGAGACAGGGAGGGACAGGGACAGACAGATAGAGACAGAGACAGGGACAGACAGGGACAGACAGAGACATGGACAGAGACAGATAGAGACAGACAGAGACAGGGACAGACAGATATATAGACAGGGACAGAGAGAGACAGGGACAGACAGAGACAGGGACAGACAGACAGATAGAGACAGACAGGGACAAACAAGGACAGACAGATAGAGACAGGGAAAGACAGGGACAGACAGACAGGGACAGACAGACAGAGACAGGGACAGACAGAGACAGGGACAGGCAGAGACAGGGTTAGGCAGAGACAGGGACAGGCAGAGACAGGGACAGGCAGAGACAGGGACAGGCAGAGATGGACAGACAGATAGAGACAGAGACAGGGACAGACAGATAGAGACAGGGACAAACAGATAGAGACAGGGACAGACAGAGACCAGGACAGACAGATAGAGACAGGGACAGACAGATAGAGACAGGGACAGACAGACAGGGACAGACAGACAGGGACAGACAGACAGATAGAGACAGGGACAGACAGACAGAGAAAGGGACAGACAGACAGATAGAGACAGGGAGGGACAGGGACAGACAGATAGAGACAGAGACAGGGACAGACAGGGACAGACAGAGACATGGACAGAGACAGATAGAGACAGGGACAGACAGAGACAGTGACAGACAGATATATAGATAGAGACAGGGACAGAGAGAGACAGGGACAGACAGAGACAGGGACAGGCAGATAGAGACAGGGACAGGGACAGACAGATAGAGACAGGGACAAACAGATAGAGACAGGGACAAACAGATAGAGACAGGGACCAACAGATAGAGACAGGGACAGACAGACCGGGACAGACAGATAGAGACAGGGACAGACAGATAGAGACAGGGACAGACAGACAGGGACAGACAGAGACAGAGACAGACAGAGAAAGGGACAGACAGATAGAGACATAGATAGAGACATAGACAGATAGAGGGATAGAAGATAGAGAGAGAGAGAGAGAGAGATAGATAGATGTGTGTATGCCGGAACTGGTGGCTCAGTGGACGAATGCGTCCGCTGCAGGGGCCTGTGTTCAACCTCATGGTCACAGTTTTTTTTTCTTGCCCTAGCCCTGCCCCCCTCCCCCACTGACCCCGCCCCCACCGGTGCGGCCCTCGGCCACAAACCACACTCTAAATTTGGCCCCCGAGAGAAAGTTTGTGAGTACCCATGATCTAGAACAACCAAAATTTCAGCCGCCTGGTACAATCAACTGCTCAAAGAGAGCAAAATGATCTGCAAAAGGCTGGAAAGGAAATGGCGAAAAAACTATGATCTAGACGCTAAAAGGGAATATAAACAATCACTTAAAGGTCACTATAATAAAGTTTATGAGGCCAAAAAGAACTATTTTACTAATAAAATAGAAATGTCCAAATTTAAAAGTAAATTGCTTTTTAAAATTGTAAAAATCTTCACAAACCTGGCCTTGGAGTCGTAGGCCGCTCCGGCCACCGCCGATTGGCTGGTAGTATTAGCAACTTTCTTCCATGATAAGATTAAGTCGATCCAAGAAACTCTGAGGGCAAACTCGCCCTCGGATGGTGAATTATTAATAGGTCCTGCTATGGAGCCTGTGCTAAGAGCTGCTCACTCGCTGCAGCAATTTCCCCCGCTGTCATTGGAAACCTCCCTAGCTAGCATCAAAAAGCCTGAAGTCGGGCTCTCCTTCCGACCCTTGTCCAGCAAAATTGCTAGTGTCTATTGCACAGGCAATCAATCCGGTGGTAAATAAAATTTGCAACACTTCATTAGAATCTGGACACATGCCATCTCAATGGAAGCAGGCTAAATTTCTGCCACTGCTTAAAGAACCGTCCGCTGACCCGAACATTCCAAAAAGTTACAGGCCCATCTCCCTTCTCCCCGCCTTCTCTAAAGTGTGGGAGAAATATGTTAACTCAGTGATTACTGACTAGGTGGAAACCAACAGCCTTCTCCACAGTAGTCGGTCTGGGTTTAGAGCTAACTATAGCACAGAGTCTGCTTTATTAGAAGTCTCCGAACACATTAGGGAGAGCTTGGATGGGGGAGGGAAAGCCATTTTGATCCTGTTAGACTTATCAGCGGCCTTTGATACCGTGCCCCATGATAAACTTTTGGACAGGATCCAGGCTCTCGATATCGGAGGATCAGTTTTAAAGTGGCTTGCCTCCTATCTGAAGGACAGGGATCAGGAGGTTTGGATTCCTCCTTTTGCTGCTGGAATCCCGAGAATCGAGGTGGGAGTTCCTCAGGGATCCATTTTGAGCCCCACATTATTCAATCTTTATATGTCTCCTTTAGCTGTCTTAGCGGAGACATACGGAGCAAAAATTATTTCATACGCTGATGATACTCAGCTCCTTTTCTCCTGTGGCAAAGGGAAGAGTTTGCCTCTCAAAAGTGTTTGCATGGTTAAGATCGAACCAGCTTAAATGCAATCTGGAAAAGTTGGAAATGATCTTTTTTGGCACCAAACCGCCAGATGATTGGAGGCACTGGTGGCCAGAAGATATGTTACCACCTCTGGCTGCACAACAA
This sequence comes from Calotriton arnoldi, assembly GCA_963921515.1. NCBI lineage: Eukaryota > Metazoa > Chordata > Amphibia > Caudata > Salamandridae > Calotriton > Calotriton arnoldi. The sequence continues at coordinate 15,916 of CAWUFW010021111.1, read as the reverse complement.
AAGGTAAACAATTTGGGCGTCTTGATAGATAATCGCTTATTTATGAAAGCCCAAGTCCAATCTGTGGTGGGAACGGGCTTTGGCCTCCTCAGGATGCTGAGGAAGTTCCTTCCACTCCTGACCTTAGACTGCAGGAGATCTGTGGTACAGGCACTGATCACCTCAAGACTGGACTATGTGAATATACTCTACCTCGGCATTCCAGAATATCTTCTCAAGCGTCTGCAGGTGGCACAAAATGCCGCCGCTAGAGCCATTCTCAGGCTTAAAGCTAGGACTCATATGTCCCTCCATCTCAGAGCGCTCCATTGGCTTCCGGTAAAGAATAGAATCAGATTTAAAGCTATAGTGCTATTCTTTAAAGCTTTGCATGGAATGGGGGCTAAGTACCTTTACAAAAGGATCGCACACTACGTTCCTTCCAGAACTTTGAGATCTTCACCGATGAACCTAGCCACAGTCCCTAGAATGTGTTGCGTCCGGGCTGGGGGCTCCTCATTTGGGTTCCTTGGTGCTCAAGCCTGGAATGCGCTGCCTGCTTCACTGAGAGCGGTGACAGATTTAGCTACTTTCAGGAAGCGTCTCAAAACTCTGTTCTTTAACCAATAATTGTGAGTATTCTGTCCTCTCTTTCTGATGTCCCCTCTTCCCTCCCCTTTTTCCAAGTGTAGCTGGTAGGGGGGGTCTATTCCAGGGGCCTCTGAAGCGCCGGGACACTCTTTTGAGTAGCTGTGCGATATTGAAATGCCTTATTCATTCATTCATACATATATATATATTTATACATTAATTTATGCTTAACATGTATACAGGTCACTGCATAATTTCCATATAAGTTATTTGATTAGATGCTTATGGATCTCTGTTTATTTATTTACCACAATATGTAAATATGAGATACCATTGTTAAGATCATATTTACATACTGTGGTAAATAAGATCTTAACAATTGTATCTATAACTTCTTCACTATTGAAATATTGAGGGAAATAAAATAAAACTTATAAACATTTTATATTTATATTTATATATATATATATATATATTCACTGAAAAAACCATAGGTTTCAGGCACGTTATAGTTAGAAATTAGCATTTAAAAACTTTAGAAATTCACTGAAAAAACCATAGGTTTTAGGGAAAGTTATAGTTAGTTGGACATTTCACTCGTACAAAACCAGAGAAATTCCCCCGTTATAGTTAGTTCAGCTAACTATAACTCACGCCCCCGCAATGCACTGCTGATGACGTCACATATGACATCACTCATGACATGGTCAGTGACATCACTGATGACATCACTGATGACATCACTGATGACATCATCTAGTGACTGTGTTTCTGTAAAGTATAAATATGTTTAATATATATAGGGAAAGGCGTATTGAAGAATGAGTGGGTGTATAAGTGTCTGAATGGATGATTTAGTAGGTGTGTGACTGACTCTATAAGTGAGTGATTAAATGTATCTTACTGAATGCACGGGTTAGTGACTAAACTGTGTGAATGTCTGTATCCGTCTGTCTGTTGGTGTGTAAGCGGCTGCATGGGTTTGTGAATAGCTACATGAGTGTCTATATGGGTTATTGATTGGTTGTCTGAGTATCTGTATGGATGCCTGAGTGTTTGTATGGGTGGGGTGTGTGTGACTCTGTGCATAGATGTGTGAGTGGGTGATTCACTGGGTGCATGGTTTCAAGAGTGCATCTGTGATGGACTGTATGGGTGTGTGAGTGTGTGTATGGGTGTGTTAGTGAGTGAATGTATATCTCAGTGGTACATGTGTGAGTAACTACATATGTGAAAGGCAGTATATATGTGTGTTGGAATATATAAATAGCTATAAGTGAGAGTGTGTGATTATGAGAGTGACTGTATGGATGAGTGTGTGCTTGTATCAGTGATTGTATAAGAGCGTAAGAATGTCCTAGTATGTGTATGAGTAAGTGAGCTGGTGTGTGTATAACTGTATAGGTGAGTAAATGGGAGTGTGATTAATTATTTGCATGACTGACTAGGTGTGTGAGTACCTCTATGGATGAGTGGTGGTGTGTGAGTGTCTATATAGGCGTATGAGTGCATATGATAGTCCTGTACTGAGTGATTGTAAGTATGAGTGACTGTACGGGTGAGTGAGTGGATATGTGTTTAGACCTAAGAATCAGTGAGTGGGTATGTAGTTATTGCTGCTGAAGTGTCTATGGTTTTGAGAATGGCAGTCTGTTATTTAGAGTTGGTGTATCAAAGGTTACATTAGGGTGTGAGAAGATGCATCAAATTATCACATGGATGATGTCATCAGTGATGTCATCAGTGATGTCATCAGTGATGTCACTGACCATGTCATGAGTGATGTCATATGTGACGTCATCAGCAGTGCATTGCGGGGGCGTGAGTTATAGTTAGCTGAACTAACTATAACGGGGGAATTTCTCTGGTTTTGTACGAGTGAAATGTCCAACTAACTATAACTTTCCCTAAAACCTATGGTTTTTTCAGTGAATTTCTAAGGTTTTTTAAATGCTAATTTCTAACTATAACATGCCTGAAACCTATGGTTTTTTAAGTGAATTTCAAGGGTTTTTTAAATGCTAGTTTCTAACTATGCCTACAGAGGTAGGACATGTGAAGAAAGAAGAAGAAAAGCGCAGAAAGAAGGAAGACAAATGCAGAAAGAGGCAACAGAAGTCCAGAAAGACGAAGAAAAGTGCAAGAAGAAGGAAGAGATGTGCAGAAAGAACCAACAGAGGAGTAGAAAGTACTCCTGTGCCCCCAACTTTTTGCTGATGGGTACTGGTGGTAACTGACTCTGTCTCTGGTGGTAAAAGACACTTAGAATACAGTGAAAACACCTACATACACTAGGGAACACTATGCGTTGGGGTACCCCTGTGATTAGCATGACCTCCTCTGTATTTGCCATGAGTTAGTGCCTGGGTCATTGGATGAGTACATGGGTACTGACTGGATGATTAGAGTACTGCAAGGAGAGTGGATGGTGAATTTATAAGTGCTTGTGTTTTGGCGGAGTGATTGGATAAGTACATGGTGCTCGCTGGTTGATTGGAGGAGTGCATGGGTAGTGACAGGGCGATGGCTGGACTGCATCAGTAGTGCTCAGGGTAAGTTGGAGGATTAATTCCCCTTGAATCCTGAGGGTCCCTATTTGATAAAAGCCCTGGCGGTGGTGGTCCCCGGGGCTTGGGGGCCTTGGAGGCCCCCCAAACATTAAAAAAACAAGCCCTGGGAGGTGGCGGTCCCCGGGGCTGCGGAGGCCCCCGCGGGCCCTGCATATATTTGTTGGCAATGCCCCCGGGACCTGGCCCACCCGGGGGTCTCAATTAAATGAAACACGGTATCCCGTGCTTCATTTTTTTTACATTTCGGCGGGATTCGCGACCCCAGCGCGAATTTCGCCAATTCTTTTAAAAAAAATGCTTTTTTTGTCCCTGACCCCCTGAGCAGGCCTAGGGGGTCAGGATGTTTCTACCCTGCCCCCTTTTCTTCTTTTTCACCTTTGTTTCCCTGTTTTCTTGTGACTCGGTTCTACCGAGTCACAAGATGGCTGCCAACACTTCCTGGTTTGGAGTGTTGGCAGCCAATTAAAATGAAGCTCGTGGTCGGGAGGGTTCGCGGATCCACCGCGCCTCTAGATATCGATATTTGTTTTTTTACAATTTCTCAGCAACTACCGAACGGATTTACACCATTTTTAAAAAGGTCGCTTTCTGAGCCAAGCAGTTCTCAAATAGCGACAAAGCACTTTTGAATTATTTGTTATCTCTATGTTTTTTTATCCAGTTGACCACTTGATTAAATGTTACGCTTAGGGGAGAAAATGTGGTGTTACCAAGTTGGAGTTTCTGCTTCAGCTCGTCATTCTGTGATTCTGGTCAAATCACTTAATCTCCCCATGCCTACAACCAAAATGAGTTTGTCCTTGTATGATGTAACCAATGCTCATGTAAAGCACTCCAATATCTGACCAGCCTGCACTATATAAAACTGCAAAAAAACAAAGGATAAAAAGTGTTTTCCACACTTCTGTCATTGGGCTATACGTGGGCTACATCTGGGTGATATTTGTGCTACATTTGGGCTCATTTTTCTCTGGTGGCCATCTTGGGAGACTTCAATTACATTCATTAAACTTTATTCGATCTGATTTAGAAACATAGATCATAAAAGTGTACATAAAAACAGTAAATCCTCTTTCTTAATACAATACAGTGAGAATTAATTAAAACCAGTAGGTAAAAACGGGTGTTACAAAGCCCGGTTCAGAGCAACTTCAGGTTAACAGAATAGTAAAGTTCAATGTTTCGCAAGATCAATCTCATGTACTTCGTGCAAAATATGCAATAAGGGGTCCAAGTAAGATGCAACGCTCCAATACCTGACCAGTCTGCACTATATAAAACTGCAAAAAAACTAAAAATAAAAAGTGTTTTCCACACTTCTGTCATTGGGCTATATGTGGGCTACATGTGGGTGATATTTGTGCTACATTTGGGCTCTTTTTTCTCTGGTGGCCATCTTGGGATACTTATTTGTTATGAAGTTTCCTAATTTCCTCATTTACTGCAGTCTCCTCAGTAGGAAATGCTTTCAGTTTTTTACTTTGATTCCATCAAGAAGGCATTCAGATGTGTCACACATTTGCCATAAATTCAGAATGTTAGCACTCTAGTTGCTCATTAGATCACTGTAGTAAAGCTACTGCTCACCAGGGAGTTAACTGGAAGTCTACTGCTGGTATTGAAAGTGATTGTTTCAGTCTGCATGTCAGAATTTTCTAATGAAATAGAAGAGGATTTGAGATCTCACTTAAAACATGCCCTAATTTTTCTTTCTGCAGAACTAACCATAATTTCTATGGCAAAATGAACCCCCTCATTTTTTTCCTTTTTAAATTAAATGTTTTAAGTGTTACCGGTTTATTCCAATCAAGATGGCTTCAGGTGTGCCATAATTTTGTCATAAGTAAGACTGTTAGCGCTCTAGTTGTTCTTTAGAACACTCTGGGAAGCTGCAGTAGAACACAAAGGAATCAACTGGCAGGCTGCTCCTATTGAAATATAACAGGAAGATATTTGTAATCTCACTTAAAACATGTCCTAATTTTTCTTTCTACAGCACTAACCATAATTTCTATGACAAAATGAACCCCTCATTTTGTTCCTTTTTAAATTAAATGTTTTAAGTGTTACTGGTTTATTCCAATCAAGATGGCTTCAGGTGTGCCATAATGTTTTCATAAGTAAGACTGTTAGCGCTCTAGTTGTTCTTTAGAACACTCTGGGAAGCTGCAGTAGAACACAAAGGAATCAACTGGCAGGCTGCTCCTGTTGAAATATAACAGGAAGATATTTGAGATCTCACTTAAAACATGTCCTAATTTTTCTTTCTACAGCACTAACCATAATTTCTAAGACAAAATGAACCCCATCATTTTGTTCCTTTTTAAATTAAATGTTTTAAGTGTTACCAGTTTATTCCAATCAAGATGGCTTCAGGTGTGCCATACTTTTGTCATAGGTAAGGTTGTTAGCGCTCTAGTTGTTCTTAAGAACACTCTGGGAAGCTGCAGTAGAACACAAAGGAATCAACTGACAGTCTCTGCCCTTGTTGGATTTACATGTTTTACTGAGAATGTCAGACTTCATTCTCACATGACTGAGAAAGATAATGTGAATTTACAGAAAATATGCTCTCATTTTAGCTTCTGGAGCACCTTCCAAACCTCTGTGGGACAAGCATGAGAAAATTGTTTTCTCTCAAACATGATTCATGAAATCCCAGCAGAAGGTTTTTCACAGGGTAAAATCACCCTAGAACACACCACAATTCCTAAAATTAGTATGGTACCATCAACAAATGAATTCTAATGTAACTAAAGTCTGTTATCACCCTTTATAGTTCTCCTTTTGGTGACCCTCAAAATCTTCTATTCACTACAATGCATTTCATTGGGGTGCTATCATGTATATTGGTCCCAAGATGGCTGCCAACACTTCTTGGATGAAGTGCTGACAGCCAATCAGATCTCACGATGACATGTGTGGTTAGGCTCCGCCCAGATATATATAGTTCTTTTTCCTTTAATATTTAAAAAACTACTGAACGGATTTACACCATTTTTGAAAAGGTCGCTTTCTGAGCCAAGCAGTACCTTTATGCCAAATTTGGGGTAAATCCGTTCAGTAGTTTCCGCTGTAGCCTTGCACAAAGTTCCCTATGGGAAATTGATTTTTTGACTCTTATTTTTTGAATTTCTCAGCAACTACTGAACGGATTTACACCATTTAAAAAAAGGTCGCTTTCTGAACCAAGCGCTACCTTTTTGCCAAATTTGGTGTAATTCCGTTCAGCAGTTCGGGCTGTAGCCGTGTCTAAAATTTCCTATGGGAATTAACATGGAGAAAACACGTTTTGGGACACCCCTTTTTTCTCGGCCCCCGCTTGCCGAATCACCCCGAAACTTTCAGGATATGAGCGGACCGGAGCGCCCCACGAGTCTTGAAAATTTCGCAAAGATTCGTCAACCGGCGCCAAAGTTATTGGAAATAGAATGTTGTGAATTTCCTATGGAAAATAGGTCCTAACTATAACTATCTACTGGCGACCGCCAGTAGATAATATATATATATATATATATATATATATATATATATATATATATATATATATATATATATATATATATATATATATATATATATGTTCAAAAGAGGTATCCAACCTGTGAGGATGAACTTGAAAAACAGGCGAACTCTGCCCTTTGTAGCAGTGTTTCTTTATTCTTGAAAAACCGGACTCCCAGCGCTCATGAAATACACAGCCCTACGCGTTTCGGAGCTCCTGCTCCTTGCTCACGGGCTCACGGTGATGTTTGCAGGCAGAGAGGTGTGGCAAAAAGAGTCCAATCATCAGTTCTTTTAAACATCCTTCTGATAGGTTACGCCCTCTGGTGGGTTAATTATTAAGGATTTCTGGGACTCGTAGTTTTTCCACATCACAATTCATCATCCTCCAGTGGATTCTGCCTTAAAAGCTCCGAAACGCGTAGGGCTGATGATTTTAACGAGTGCTGAGATGTCCGGTTCCAATAATAAATGAACACTGCTTCAAGGTGTAGTGTTCGTCTGTTCTTTCAAGTTCGTCCTCGCTGGTGGGAACCTCTGTTTGTTTATAATTATCTGGCCTGTCCCGGTCGGGAGGACTGAACTACCACGGAATGTGTGGGCTGCTGCGCACGGACTGTCCGTGTTTGCATTTGCAGGTCGGAACAGTTTAAAGTGAAGTAACCAGGAGTCGAGTACTTGTAGCTCACTGGAGAGCTTAATTGGACAATATTTGGTGTTAAAATTTGGCAGAATCCACTGGAGGATATAAAATTTGGTCGTGGCAAAACTACGAGTCCCAAAATGCTATTGTGAATTGGAGCCCACCTGGGGGCGTAACCTACTAAAGGAATGGAAAAAGCACTCGTTTTTCCACGTTTATCTGCCATTTTACACTGTCAGGAGCACGTGAGCAAGGAGCAGGAGCTCCGAAACGCGTAGGGCTGATGATTTTAACGAGTGCTGAGATGTCCGGTTCCAATAATAAATGAACACTGCTTCAAGGTGTAGTGTTCGTCTGTTCTTTCAAGTTCGTCCTCGCTGGTGGGAACCTCTGTTTGTTTATAATTATCCGGCCTCTCCCGGTCGGGAGGACTGAACTACCATGGAATGTGTGGGCTGCTGCGCACGGACTGTCCGTGTTTGCATTTGCAGGTCGGAACAGTTTAAAGTGAAGTAACCCGGAGTCGAGTACTTGTAGCTCACTGGAGAGCTTAATTGGACAATATTTGGTGTTAAAATTTGGCAGAATCCACTGGAGGATATAAAATTTGGTCGTGGCAAAACTACGAGTCCCAAAATGCTATTGTGAATTGGAGCCCACCTGGGGCGTAACCTACTAAAGGAATGGAAAAAGCACTCGTTTTTCCATGTTTATCTGCCATTTTACACTGTCAGGAGCCCGTGAGCAAGGAGCAGGAGCTCCGAAACGCGTAGGGCTGATGATTTTAACGAGTGCTGAGATGTCCGGTTCCAATAATAAATGAACACTGCTTCAAGGTGTAGTGTTCGTCTGTTCTTTCAAGTTCGTCCTCGCTGGTGGGAACCTCTGTTTGTATATATATATATATATATATATATATATATATATATATATATATATATATATATACATATATATATATATATATGTATACATATATATATATATATATATATATATATATATATATATGTCGAGAAAAATCCTTCGCTCTTCCTCAACAGCGAGAATTCACGGCACCGCACCAATAGTGCAAAACAAGGTTTAAAAGGACGGTCTACACGTTTCGACTTCCCAGCCTTCTAGTGGCCCATAGAGTCCCATCGTCTAGAGCGTCTCTTAAAGTGCACAAGTGCTGGATCCCTCTTCGCTTTTTACTGCTTTTTAGCCAATCAGCAGGAATCGACAGCGCAGCTTATGGACAAATCCCTGCACTGGCTATCTAGCCAATCCATGAACTGGGGTATGGGCAGTCATAAGTTAGCCAGCCAAATTATCATGGCTAGGAGGGTGAGGTGGGTGGGCCAATCAATGAAAACTTTTCCCGGAGATTGCGTAGTGATACATTTTGATAATCCTTATACTGGCATTTTCCTTCTTAGGAATCTGGATAGACTTCGCCCTAGGAACACGCAGATTATTCCTCTACCATTGGAATATTTTTATAAACAGGCCCCATTCCCAGGTCACGATCAGAGGGGCAGCCTAAGATCAGGCTTTTCGGCGTCACATCAGTTAGACTGCCCAAACATCACATTGGGTGTTGGGCTCTCAAACATATTTGAAGCCCTTTCTGATATGGAAGCATGCGACTGACCATCAATACCCACGTATCAACCTTATACAATTTCAGCCAATATTGAGCCCACTAGGCAGGTTTCATCCTTGTCCGTTTTACCACAGGAAACAGGGGTTAGGAACATCATAGGTCTAGCCTCATGGAACGTAGCAGGAATTGCTTCAAAAGTAAGAAACATGGAGTGGCTTAATTATTGGCAAAAGAGGGACGTTATATGTTTCCAAGAAACCTGGGCAGTGGAGCCAGTTTTCTTTGCAGGGTTCCGGTCTATTCATACTCCAGCCGTTCCTTCAGCGTCAGGCAGAGCTAAGGGTGGTTTACTAACCTTGGTTTCTAACACACTTTCGGTACAAGTAAAGCAGTTGGGTCCTCAGAACAATTGCTTTCAAATTGTCCAATTGGAGGTGAAAGATCAGGTCCATTGGATATTAATTAATTTCTACAATAATAATTTTGGGGGCAACATGAAACAAGTGGTCGATAATTTAAATAATGAAATTCGATCAATTAATTTACGGACACAGAAGGGCCCTCCCAGCCTAATATGGCTGGGGGATTTTAATATTCATCTATGTAAATATAATGAGGTGAGCGTGTGCGGGTTGGACGATCCGCAAGGTAACCAACTTACACACTTTAAGCATAGCGATTATGGTGACACGCTCAATAGGCTATTGTATACAAGTCACCTGACTATAGTTAATAGTGGCAAGACAGGTCAAATAGAGCCCACATTTAGGAGAAACAACTCGGAGTCCACAATCGATTTTATTTTAGCTTCTTCTGTACTACAGGATAGAATTGATCACTCTAGCAATATTTTCACCGACCACAGTGATCATGCAATATTACTTATTCATTTAACCATCCCCCAAAAAGTGAAGAGACATCATCCGTTAGTGAATAACATCTCATTATCTAGAAATAATGGATATCAACTGAAGTGGGCACAGGTGGAGAAAAAGAACTTGGTCCCTGACATATTAACTAAAGCGAAGGGGGACATTCTACTCTGTTTGACTGAGGATGTCTCTCCCTCCCTTTTAGTCTCCCAGTTTGAAACCCTTCTCCTAAAATTAAAAACCACACTTACCCGATATAAACCAGCAAATGGCATACCATCCGGTCGGTGGTTTGATTCACGATGCTCCCTAGCTAAGAGAACCCTTGATAGCGCCTTAAAAATGAAACCCAGAGTTCCAGAACTGATAAGTTCACTTCGCAAAGATTATAAACAGGCAAGAAATACACGTGTTAAGGAACTAAGGGAGAAGGCCTGGGACGATTTGGCACAAGCTGCAAGTTCACGTGATAGCAGGGAGTTCTGGAAAGTTAAAAATGCCCCATACTTCAAAGACTCAAACGATCCGTCCTTGGATAGCCATGTAGAGGAAGTTGCATGGATAGGGTATTTTGAAAGCATCTTTGCATTACATTCCGCCCAAGAGTTTCCTCAATTAGACCAACTTTGCCACACTAATGGGACCCTGACCTTCTCTCTGCATGAAGTGAGAAAGGGATTGGAAGCCTGCGTCAAAGGAAAAGCTCTGGGTCCAGACGGGATCCCAATTGACCTTTTCAGGTCGATTTTGAGCTATGGGTCCCGTTATTGACAAATGTTTTAAACAGTATAGCGGTGGTGGGCCCCCCATCTTCCTGGAGCCACAGTATAATAGTCCCAATTTTTAAAAAGGGAGATAGAGGCTGCCCTCGGAATTATAGGCCCATCTCCCTCCTGGACACAACTGCCAAACTTATGGGCCGGCTGTTGCTAGCCAGGTTGGAGGAGTGGGCCCAAGATCGTAACATTTTAATGCAAGCGCAATATGGCTTTCAGAAAGGCAAGGGGACAGTGGATCAATGTCTTAATCTCTCGCTTTGCATAGACAAGTACACGAAGGCCAAAGGAGAGAGGTTATACATGGCCTTCATGGACTTGTCAGCGGCCTTCGACTGTGTGTCCCATCCTAAATTGTGGCTGATGATGGACGGTATGGGGATTGACCCGTTGATTATCAGCTTCATCCATCAGTTGTATGCCAATGCCACCGCCTCTGTGCGGTATGGCAGAAATGGGGAGTGAATGCGGTCATTCAAGATTGAGAAGGGAGTCAGACAGGGCTGTGTCCTCGCCCCGTTTCTTTTTTCCATCTATACCAACGGGGTGGAGGCGGCACTGTCTGGTCTCTCCCTAGATGTGCCGAAATTTGACAACATCTCTCTCCCAATTTTGGCATACGCTGACGATGCGGTTTTAATCGCCAGGACTGGGATAGCTCTTCAAGGCCTCATATCTTCGTATGCTTCATTTATGGCCTCATTAGACCTCAGGGTGAATGAATCCAAATCATTCATTATTATAGCGGGAGCTCCTAGAAGCGTTAAAACACCTTATTTCTATCTGGTCTCAAAAAAAATAGAGGTAGTTGATTCCTTCCCATACCTGGGGATCTTGTTTGATAACAAGCAATCCTGGAACAAACTAGTGGCAGCAAGGGCCCTGGGTATGGAAAGAGGAACCCAAGCCATAAAGGGTTTTGCCAAAAAATTAGGTGCCAGCCCTCTTAATATAATAAAAAACATATACCAAGCTAAAACTAAGACGGCGGCAACCTATGGGGCCGGAGTGTGGGGAATGGCCCAAATTGATGAACTGCAGATAGTGGAAGACACCTTTTTTAAGACCAGGGTCTCGTTACCACCTTCAGCATCTAATTACATCTTGCATCTCGAATTAGGCCTCCCATATCAGTCTGACTCTATCAGAATGGCACCCATCCTGTTGTGGCTCTCGATTTGGCGAAGGGCTACCGTCAACTTAACCCAACGTATAATTGGTGACTGCCTGGGGCTCGAGGGCCATAGCAGGATTGGCTGGCTCAGATATGTGGAGATGGAACTGAATGCAATAGGGCTGGGAGACCTCTTTAGGGACCCAACAACCTGTATCAAGGTCTCTAAACAGAAATTAATTAACCTCTTTTTGCTGAAGGCCAACCGTGACCGCTGGGAAAAGAACAGGCATTCCCAGGCGCTTGCAGTCTATGATCAAATTCCACCAAGACCGGAGGAAGTCTACTGTTTCCTTTCTTCCGTTACAGTAGCCCAACACAGATTTATTCTGCTGCGCTTTTGCCTGAATCTAATTCCCTTGATGTTGGGGTTCGCAGAAAAGAGGTACAAGCATGCAGATCTAGGTCCCTGCCCCTGTGATAACCGTTCACCACAGTCTGACCTACATTTGGTTCTTTTCTGTAAGTTTTATCTTAACGAAACGAAAAGGTTCCTCCTCCCAATTTTAAGGCGGAATTTTTTTTACAATGCAGAGTGGCACTGCATTTTCTGAAAGCTCTTTCAAACCCCCATGTCTGTTATTTTGTAACTTCCTTTTTATGGGCCTGATGGAGGAATAGAAGGGCCAGGGGTCTGCTATCATGATTTATGAATCTTAATCTTCACGAATTAAATTGTACAGATGATTTTGGTTTTTAATAATGAATTAAAAAAGTTTAATAAGGTTTTAAAATTGTTTTATGTTTTTCTAGTTAATGAGTTTTAATGTGATTTAACTGATGAATTTGTGCCTTTATGATCTATCTGTACATAGATCGAATAAAGATTTACATTGAAAATTGAAATTCAAATACTGCTTTTTAGCAGCTAGACTGTTATCCCCAAATGCAAGTGATGGCAAACTTAATCACCCATTTTTACCATATTATTAGTGAAGTACAGTGAATCTTATCATATACAAAATATATTATTATTCAGTGTTTTTGTTGTTTACAATTTTACGACATTTTTTACCATTTTTTTCTTTTCTTTCTCTTTCACACATCACTGTAAAGTACATTAGATGCCTTCAAATGTCAGAAAGTGCAGGTGCGAGCACTACGTGCAAACAAATCAGAATTAAAAAACATTATCAATCATAATCAATGCAATATAAGCAATCAATAAAAGGGTCCCATTATCTTTCACAATTAAATTCAACGACAATTTATAAAAATTGCTAATTTAGGATATATAGATGGATGGATGTAAAGTGCATGGCGATATTGTTATAAAGTGACTGGTGCATAAGTACATAATGGGTTACAATCTATCTTAAGTAAAGTACATGTTGGATTCAAACCCAATGCGTAGGTACATTTGTCTTTCAAACAAGATCTCTAAAACAAGGGGAAAGGGTGTATGAATAAACTGTCTGTATGTCCATTAGGTATAGATGACATTAACCTTTCGTCTTAGCATCCCCTAAAAGGACCCAAAGTCAAAGGACTGTAACTCACTAATGATGAGTAGTATAAGTCTTATGTATATAGGTAAATACATAGGAGGTTGTTCTTTAAGTAAAGTGACCATGCAGGAAGCTAATTCCAGTAAAGTACTAATCTTAATCAATAATCATATTTACATTTTGGACATTTTCCTAAAATCCCAGAGACTCTAATAAGCGCTTCATTTAATTTCTAGTTGGTCCCCATCACTATATTCTTCTAAATCTTCAATTAATTCTAATATGCAGTCATTGATTCCTATGTCATTCCAAAAAAACCAAAATGGACTTATTGTTGTTCAATTCATAAATGGGACACTACAGTATGAGGACTATTATCTGTATTTCCCTGCATTAATTGCATTGAAAAACATATCTTTACTAATTTTCAATAGATTCTTCCTTCGAAAAAATCTGAATATTATAATACAGATACAGACATAAAGCCATATTCCGGTTGTGATTAGTCCCTTTTACATAGCTTATATGGCAAAGATGTCGAGCTTGGACTGTCTGCAGCTCTACTTAGCAGTGGGAGTTGATAAGTCTGTTGCTATTGCTCAGTTCTTATGGGTAGATCATATATATTTTCTTATAGATGTATATGTAGTTCTGCATCCAGATTATGCCCTTGTAGATTTTCAGTGCCTATAGCCAATACGAGTCGTGATTCTGCTCGCCTTAAGTTCAATGTCCTGTCTCCACCTAGTTCTTTTTGCTTCACAATTTTTATGCCAAAGTATTTCAATTGTTTGCTATCATTGGAGTGGAAGTCATGGAAATGTTTGGCTATCGCATAGGTGAAATCCTATGTCTTGTCCTGTCTCCACCTTGTTCTTTTTGCTTCACAATTTTTATGCCAAAGTATTTCAATTGTTTGCTATCATTGGAGTGGAAGTCATGGAAATGTTTGGCTATCGCATAGGTGAAATCCTTATTTTTGATGGCCCGCAGGTGCTGCAGAATCCTCACTTTCAATTTATTAATTGTGCTTCCAACATATAATTTCTTACAGGGGCATTGTAGTATGTATACCACGAATTTGGACTCACATGTGATATGATCAAGAATATGCTCAATTTTACCATTTTGAAGTTGATATGTTTTAGTGTTTTGGCCATTAACACAAGATTTACATTTCAAGCATCTCCAGAAACCAGGAGTGTTTAGCCAGGTAGATAAGGTGGGTTGTTTTATTGTTAGATGACTATGTGTTAAGATGTCACCCAGAGAAGCTGTTTTCCTGTATGTTATACTTGGATACGAGGAAAGAGTTTTTTGTAAGGTTTCATCTAACAAGAGTACCTTCCAATTCCTTTGTATAATTTCTCTCAATTCTTTACTTTGGTTGTTAAAGTCAATGATCAACCGAGTTGTAGTGTCTTTGCTTTGATTTTGCTATGGCCTATCTTGACCTGCTGTCAGAAGATCTTTCCTCATTTTAGATTTCACTTTGATTCTTGCGGTCTCAATGGCTTTCAGAGGATATCCCCTTTCCAGGAAACAACCACTCATTTCATCCAATTGAGCTTCCATGTCAGTAGCTTCAGAGCAGTTCCTCTTGGCCCTAAGCATCTCTCCATAGGGTATACTCCATTTAAAATTTTGTGGATGCCCACTGTTAGCGTGGAGAATGCTGTTGCATGAGGTTGGTTTCCTATGCATCTTGGTGCAGAGTTTTTGATTTTTAATAAAGACTTCTACATCCAGGAAGATAAAATTGGATTCACTGATAGTAGTTGTGAAAGAAAGATTGTATTTATTTTTGTTCAAGGTTTGGATGAAATTTTCAAGATCTATATGACTTCCCTCCCATATCACAAAGAGATCGTCTATTAATCTGCTCCAGATTTTAATATTGAGACTGGCTGGTGTCTTTAGAATTTCAGTCTCCCATACTGCCATCACAAGATTAGCGTAGGTGGGTGCAAAAGATGTCCCCATTGCTGTCCCCTGCTTTTGATGGAAGAAGTCACCCTTAAAGAGAATTATGTTGTGGTTGAGACAGTATGTTAGCATGTCCAACAGCATATATAACACAAATAAATTAGCTTTTACATACAGCAACCCCTGAAAGTCTTAATTTATAACTTTCTATCCTTACTTGTAGATATGGAACTTTATGCAATACAATTCTATATCTCTTTATTATTTTCCTTTATACATGAATACCCTTTCTATGTAATTAGGTATCTATATATTTGAGTGCTTTACTCCTAAGAAAGAAAGAAAGAAAGAAAGACCCTTCAACTCCCTTCAATACACTACTCTAAGTCTAATCCTATACCTCTCTCAATATATCTTCTATCTCCACTCTCTGGCACATATCAAACCTTATTCTACTACCATGCGGAATAGCACAAAGTATTTATTGTAATCAGGCATTCCCAAAGCTGGTGTTCTGCAAAAGCTTTTACGCAGCTCTACGAAGGCAGCCATGCAATCGTCATCCCAGGGTACCGGATCTGGCACGTCTTTGTGTGTCAACCTCTGAAGAGGCTTTGCTGTCAAATAAAAATTTGGAATCTACTGTCTGCAACAGCCCACGATTCCTAAGAACATGCGGACTTCCTTTTGCGTAGTTGGTGGATTCATATTAAGAATTGCTCATATTCTTTCTTGCAAACCCTTTCCTCACTCCCTTCTCAATATGATGTCCTAAGTACAGGAACTTAGTCGGAGATACTTCATGTCCATTTTCTGCTAAATGATTCAGTAAAGCAATAGTAAAA